>CM077159.1:163545227-163615150 GCA_039583875.1 Platanthera guangdongensis
AAAAACTTTTATGTAAAAAAAAATATTTATAAACCTGCAATTAAAATGTTACGATGAAGGTATACTACATTGGATATTGAATAGTAAAAAGAACTAATATATAAGTGGATAAAAATAAAATGTTAAGATGAATTCACAGCAAAATTTTAAAAAAAGATATAAATTCTGAAATGATTATTGTTAATGGTGTCTATTAAAATAAAATAACAGAGTAAAAATGTGGTTTGGATATATACAACAAAGATTAGAAATACACAAATTAGATGAATAGCTAAGAGTTCCTGCCAAAAAAAGAGTAGATAAATAAAAAACTTGGGTATGTTTGGCACGGCGGCCTCAGTCGTGAATGTGGTGGTTATGAACCGTCGTTGTTGAACGCCCAACCTGACCTAAGTAACTTCATCCCCATTTGTGTTTCAAAATTAAGTTTTTTTTGTGCAGTCATCAACTTGTCATTGCCAGCCTAGACACAAATCATAAATGGAGGATCTTGAAGCTGCTCTTCATGTTCTTCCAACATGTATCGCATGCATGCTAGTAATGGGATCAGGCCTTCTCTTGGGTCACGTGAGATCTGTTAGTGACCATCAGATTAATGAAAGGAACTATATAGTCCTGATTGATAAGTCTAGACCATAGTAGAGCTGAAATAAGTTTAGATTCTGTTTGGGAAAGCGTGAGAGAATGCCAAGGGTGAGAGAATGCCAATGGCTTGAAACGCAGAGTTGAGAAAATCAGTACCGTTTGGCTATGTTCTACTTTGATCATCTGCTCGGTATCAATATACTACACAAAAGTGCAAGGTGTAGTCTGAAGTGCCCAGAATGATGCAATCTGTGGTCTGATCCAATCCATCATACTACAGGAGTGAGCAATGGCTTCTCCTGAACATGAGCCTTCAAGTTCCCAAGAACCAAATCTGACATTGCCTTGCTAGTTTCCCACGTGTCAGTCCCCACGTGTGGCAGCAGACCACATTATCAAGGCCCCCAGCTGCTCAGGCACATCCGGCTCATGCTCGAACACGTCCAGCCCAGCCCCTCCGATCGGTTTTTCAATCAAAGCTGACACGAGCTCAGGTTTCATCCACGAGGGGCTCCCCTCCCCACGTTGATCAGCACGCCCTCCGGCCCAACGCATCGATGACATGCCGGTTAATAATGTGGCGGGTTTGATGTGTCAGGAGCATGACAATATGAGCACTTCCGAGTTGGCCGCCAGGTCGATGATATTCGAGTAGTGTTCATAGTTGTTGTGGCCTCTTTGTTCTTGAGTGATAGCTGACCGTGCAGCCGAATGCTTCGGCTCTTTCAGCAATGGCTGATCCGATTCTTCCCAGCCCGACGATGCCCACTGCTTTACCACTGAACTGCAAAGACAAAGGGGTGGAGTGAATTAGAGCACTAGGAATCACATGCGTGAGATAAATTTGGGAGTTTGCAGTACTAATTGTATGTATGTCTCTCTCTCTCTCTATATATATAGGGGGCATTTACCAGGACCTACCTTCTAAGTTTGAAAAATTACAGATTGCACAAATTACAAACACTCCTGAATGTTACAAAACATAACATTTATCTCTTCTGAAGTTCACATTTCATAACATCCATGAACAAAAATACCCCCCTCGGAGTACATTTTCATTGAACTTCAGGGGACGTAAATGTAATGTTTTGTAACATTTAGGGGAAATTTTTGATTTAATAATAAGATGGATGAATCTATAATTATGCTAACTTACAGGGAAGTTTTGATAATTATTTCTATATATATATTTCATATTGTTAGAAAAGCCCATGTAGTTGGCCCAGTATTGGACCCATGTTTTCTTTATTTCATTCTGCTCCTATTAGTCCCACATCATTGTATAGGATTTCTTCTCTCATTTTTCTCTCCTATATATTTGTATTCTCTCCTTGTATTTGATACTGAAGTAATACATACAAAATTTGAGCTCTTTCAACATGGTATCAGAGCCAGGTCTCCGCCTCGCGGTTTCACATTTTCTAACCGCACGGCTTTTCTTCTTCGCCTATCCGCTCTTCCTCTGCGGCCTGATCCTCTAACTCGCACGGGTAGCGGCCTGTTTCTACCCGTCTCTTCTCTCAACGGCTTCTCCCTTGTTAAGTTGTTGCCCTCTCCTCTTCGTCTCTCCCTCCCGTGGATCCACCCCTCCGTCCATTTTATAACTCAACTCTCCCCCGTGGGCCCCACTTCTCTCTACGGCTTCTCTTGCCGCTTGCGGTTGTCTGCTTCTAGCCGTGCCGTCTCTCTCTCTCTAGCCTCTCGAGTTCCTACTCGCGGCCTCTCTCCTCTAGCCGCTCGAGTTTTACTCGCGGCCTCTCTCCTCTAGTCGCTCGCGTTCCTACTCGCGGCCTCTCCCCTCTAGCCGCTCGAGTTCTACTCGCGGCCTCTCTCCTCTAGCCGCTCGAGTTCCTACTCGCGGCCTCTCTCTTCTACCGCTCGAGTTCCTACTCGCGGCCTCTCTCCTCTAGCCGCTCGAGTTCCTACTCACGGCCTCTCTCCTCTAGCCGCTCGAGTTCCTACTCGCGGTCTCTCCTCTCTAGCCACTCGGCTTCCTCCCGCGGTCTCTGTTTCTGCTGGTCGCGCGTTTTTCTTCTCTTACCGCTGCGACTTCTCCTCTTTCTCGCGCGAGCTTTCTTCTCCTTCTGTCCGCTGCGACTTCTCCCTATAACCGTGCGGGTTGTCCATCCTTCTCCCGCATTAGGTTGCAGCCTTGCTGCGCGCTCTCCAATTCGCGGTGGTCTTCCCGGCTCCATGGGCTCCTCCATTGACTCTACCGGACAGGCGGCTAATCCTCCTGCTGACCGCCCGGCCTCTCTTCCTGATCTTCGAGATGAGTTGTGGATCACCACTATCTCCTTATCCGAGAAGAAAAACTTTGTTCCGTGGGTCCACTCTGTCGGCGTGTTCTTCAGGCCAAGGGCCTTGTGCTTCACCTTACTAACGCTCCTCCTGTCCCTAATACGGAGGATTGGCTACGCAATGACGGCCGAGTTCAAACATGGCTCCTTAATTCGCTGGAGGGTGAGCCATACCAAATGATCATGTACCATGAGACCGCCAAAGCCATGTGGGAGGAGCTTCAGTCTTTATACTCTGCAAAGGATAGTCTTCAGCACCTCTATGACATTATTACAGACCTTCAATCTCTTGATGCTGGTGGGGCGGCTGACATGACCTCTTTTGTTGCTCGGGCCAAGACTCTGGCCGAGGCCTGGATCCAGCATCAGCCTTCTACCACCGACCTTGCTGCTCAGCACGCGCAAAAGGAGGCCGTATGCATTGCCATGATGATGACTCGTGTCCCACCTTACCTTCAGAGCATTCGGGCTCAAGTGTTGGCTTCGGCTTCTACTCCCTCTCTCTCTGATGTCTGCTCTATGCTCCTTCGAGTATCACCACCCCTGGATCCTCCGGCACCCTCCTCTCCGGCTCTCCTTCAGCAGGCCCTTCCCCCCTTACTTCCCCCACCGTCTTCTGCTCGCGGTGGCCGTTCCGGCTCTCGCGGAAGGGACGTGGGGGTCGGGCCCCCTCCAAGTGTTACTACTGCGGCCGGGATGGCCACACGGATGTTGTTTGCTACAAGAAACATGGCTATCCTCCTCGCCACACTGCGGCTGCTGCTGATGGCTCCTCCTCCACTGGTATCGACCTTGCGTCTGTTCACCTCCAGCTCCAGCAACTCCAGAGCTTCTTAGCCCTCCTCCTGCCTCTGTTGCCTCCACCTCTACTACAGGTATTACTTGTCTTTCCTCCGGTCCGCGTTGGATCTTGGACTCGGGGCTACTCATCACATCACCTCGTTGCGGCCTCTCCAGTACTCGGATGTTGCTCATCCGAAATCTATCACAGTCGCTAATGGTGCGACTGCTCCGGTCTCCGGCTGTGCCGACATCTCTCTTGCCCCCTCTATCTCTCTTCGCTCGGCACTTTATGTTCCGAGCTCTCCTTTTAACTTACTTTCTGTTGGCCGCCTCACTCATGATATGGATTGCTCTGTCACATTTACTCCCTCTTCTTTTTTGATACAGGATCGGTGGACGCGAACTACCATGGTAGGGGACGACTGCAGAACGGGCTCTACCTTCTGGATACCTCTCCCACTATTCTCTCATCTGTCTCCGTTGTGGACTGACATCGTTGTCTTGGGTATGCCCCTCTTCCTGTTCTCCAAAAGGCCCTGCCTGATGTATCTTTACATGCTTTTCAATGTGATTCTTGTATTTACGGCAAACAGCCGCGTACTTATTTTCCTGCTCATTGTACTCGGAGCGCTGCTCCCTTTGATTTACTACATTCTAATATCTGGGGTCCTTTTAAAGTTACCAGTATCTCTGGATACCGTTATTTTATCACATTCATTGATGATTACTCTCGGACCACATGTCATTACCTCCTTCGTGATCGCTCCGAGCTCCCTCACATATTTCGCGCCTTTATCCAAGAAACTCGCACGCAATTCTCCACAACTATTAAAACCGTGCGCACGATAACGCTCGCGAATACACCGGCCATGAATTTGCCAACCTATGTGCAGAATTTGGTATTCTTCATCACACCTCATGTCCCTATATCCCCCAACAAAATGGTGTTGTCGAACGCAAGAACCGCCACCTACTCAACGTTGCCCGCTCACTAATGCTCCAAATGCAGGTTCCAAAACTTTACTGGAACTTTGCGGTTTCCACTGCCTGCTTCCTCATCAACCGCCTCCCTTCCTCGGTTCTCAACTTTGCCACCCCATTCAGTCTCCTCTTCCCCTCCACTCCGACTTTCCCTATTACACCAAAGATCTTTGGCTGCAACTGTTTTGTTCACCTCCTGGGTCCCTCCTCGGATAAGTTGGATCCCCGGCCGCCAAATCCATTTTTGTCAGCTATTCTCGCACCCAGAAGGGTACATGTGCTACTCTCCGTTTACTCGGAAGGTCATCGTCTCCTCCGATGTTACCTTTTGGGAAGATCAACCTTTCTTCTCACCTCCTCCTGCTCCTTCCTCCACGACAACATCTCCACTGCTCCCTATACCCCGCCCCGTCATCCCTACTACTGCGCCAGTTTCCCTCCGTCCTTCTACCCCTCCCCCTGCTTCTCCAAGCCGCTTGTTATCCAGGTTTACTCTCGCCGCCTTCCTCCTCGTTCTGTTACCCCTCTGCAGTCGGCTTCTTCCACGGCTACCCCGCTCTGCTGATCAGGTATCTCCCTCCACCGCTCATCCTATGGCAAATAATGTCTGCCTGCATCGCCTCTCCCCCCACTACACACTTTGCCACTTCTCTTTCCTCCATTTCGGTTCCTAACACTGTGCAGGAGGCGCTACAACATCCCGGCTGGAAAGCTGCCATGGAGGAGGAAATGGCTGCTCTCTGGGCCAACCAGACCTGGACTCTCGCACCGCTTCCCCGGGTCAGAAACTGGTTGGGTTGTAAGTGAGTCTTCGTCATCAAACATGCAGCTGATGGGACGATTGACCGTCTGAAAGCTCGGTTGGTCGCCCGGGCTTCACCCAACAAACGGGCTGGAATATGAGGAAACCTTCTCCCCGGTGGCCAAACTCAACACCGTTCGTGTTCTTATCTCGGTGGCTGTCCATCGCCGGTGGCCCTTACTGCAACTGGATATTAAGAATGTCTTTCTGAATGGCGACTTGCAAGCAACTGTCTATATGCAACAACCTCCCGGGTTTGAGACCACGGGGGAGTCTCAGGTTTGTCGTCTTAAAAAAAACTGTATGGTCTCAAACAATCACCACGGGCATGGTTCGACAGGTTCAGCAAAGCTCTTCGGGAGGTTGGTTTTTTCTCGAAGCACGGCAGACTTCTCGATGTTCACTCGCCACCGTACAGTGGGGACGGTTCTTTTGTTAGTTTATGTTGATGACATCATAATTACGGGCGATGACTCACCGGAATACAGGAGGTCAAACGACATCTCGGTACAGTTTTTCAAACAAAGGATCTGGGACCCCTCCGGTATTTTTTGGGCCTTGAGGTGGCTAGACGGTCAGATGGTCTCGTCCTCTCCCAGCGGAAGTATTGTCTCGACCTTCTTCATGATGCAGGTTACTCGGGTTGTAAGCCGATCAATACCCCAATGGATGTGAATCACAAGTTATGTGCTCAGGCTTTCGACTCAGATCTCTTACTAGAGAATCCTGAATACTATCGCCGTCTAGTTAGAAAATTGATCTACCTCACGGTAACTAGACCGGACATATCTTTCACAGTTGGTATTGTCAGCCGATATATGCATTCCCCCGAAATTCTCATCTTCACGCCGTTGAACGCATTCTCCGATACCTCAAAACGACCCCTGGTCAAGAATTGGTCTTCAAGACCTCATCTTCTGCTCCTACATTGATAGCTTACTCTGATGCTGATTACGCTGGTTCTCTTGATGATCGACGGTCAACCAGTGAGTTTGCACATATTTTGGAGGACACTTAATTACGTGGCGGAGCAAGAAACAAGCTGTTGTGGCTCGATCATCTGCTGAGGCTGAATACCGGGCAATGGCGTCTGTAGTGTCTGAACTAACATGGCTGGAGAGTCTCTTACCGATCTTGGTATAAGACTTCCTTCCCCAGCCCTTCTCCTTTGTGATAGCCAAGCGGCGATACATATTGCCCAGAACACGGTATTCCACGAGAGAACTAAACATATTGAAGTTGATTGCCACTTCATCAGAGAAAAGGTTCAAATGAAGAAGATTGACTTGAAGCATGTTCCCGGACAGAACAAGTTGCGGATGTGCTCACTAAAGCTCTTCCCAGTACACTCTTCTATCAGTGCTTGTCCAAGCTTGGTGCATACGATTTGTACGCTCCAGCTTGCGGGGGAGTGTTAGAAAAGCCCATGTAGTTGGCCCAGTATTGGGCCCATGTTTTCTTTATTTCCTTCTTCTCCTATTAGTCCCATATCATTGTATAGGATTTCTTCTCTCCTTTTCTCCCCTATATATTTGTATTCTCTCCTTGTATTTTGATACTGAAGTAATACATACAAAAATTGAGCTCTTTCAACACATATATATAAAGATATCCCCTTAGCACTTTTTGTGGTGTAATGATGTGCACCACGCCTAAATCTAAGTCGTTCAATCTGGCTGAATTCAAATCTAGCCGTATGATTACCTACGTGGTGTAATGGTGGAGCCCCATGTTAATTTTACTAGACCTCTTATACCTACTTGGATGCGGGGGAAGCCCGTTGGGATGCGCGCGAAGCCGAAGCCAAAAACTTGATGTGCAACAAGAGTACCGGACGTAAGCAATAAGGTTGAGAGTATTTCTCTCGGGAATTATTGAATCCACGGGGAGCTCGGAACAATAATATCTCACAACATATTTGTCATTAGCACGTTAAACCAATTCATAAAACAGTACTTTCTTGTATTAAATTAAACTAGCATAAACAAATTCAAACAAACTAACGTCACCATCATTATCATTGCACTCAAAAACATTAGCACAAGTTGTGGGAACATTAATCATGAATCATGTTCAAAATAACAACACCAGGAACTAGGAGAGATTAAAAAGAGATTCTCATCCAACCTCAACACTAGCACAATAAGTCGTCAACAAGAAGAGGAAAGGAAGACTTTCGCGGATATGGGGGGAAACTGACTGGAATAGCTGACCAGGTTTCCAGCACACACCTTGGCTACCATCCAAGATTCAGGAATGTTGTCACCACCTCCCAAAGCTGCACGCCTTCTTCTTATGTTCTTCCAACTTCTGAATAGAACATCTTGAAATGGTGGTGGAGACCTTGAAATCGAAGCAACCAAGCATGGAACAAAGAGGATGTGAAAACAGATCTAGAACGAGTTGGCGCTGTTTGGACGATTCCCGAACTCCAGATCAGCGGCAAAGCGCCCGAGCACATCAATTTATAGTCAGAAAAATGAGCGCACGTGGGGCATGCGTGAAGAAAAGCTGTGCAGGAAAGAACCTAGTGAAGTGAGTGTGCGCCATGGACGGGTGTGCGTGAAGAAAACGCACGCCCAGCAACAAAACACAGGATTTCAACGGAAAGAGGGGGCACACTCACGCACAATGTGCATGGGAGCCCGCTTGGATGTAGGCGAAGTCGATGCCGCCCGCCGAATGATGCTGCCCGAAGAATGATGTCGCCCCGCAATAGAAAATAATGCATTGGATTATAAATTAGGGGATCAAATCTGACGGTAACATCAAGGTATAAGAATAATGCAATAGAGAATTCTTTATCGAGACTTATTCAGATTCAATTGTGTGTGATGCCGTGGATATGGATGTATGCTGCCTCATGCGGGAGAGGCGGCAGCATTTTCTTGTGGTTGCACACCGCTGAGGCTAGAAGAAGAGTTTGAGTTCACAAAAGAGAATGTAAATTGCTCCCGGTCAATCAGCGAAAAAAGTTCACTTGTATCTCTGTATACAACTAAGGAATTTCAGGACTTTACACCGTATGTGTCTGCATGGCTAAGGAATTTTTGAAGTAAATAATGCAATCCCCTCATAATTACAACCATTACTCACGCAGTTTCAAGCCATCATTCAAGATGAGTTCCTGATTGACTTACCACCAACGAGAGATATACACACCATATAGATTTGGTGCCGAGAGACGCGCTTTCAAATCATCACGCTACCTGATGAGTCTAGTTGATGGGAATCGCCACTCAGATTACATACCACCTTAGCCTAGTAGAGTTTATACACACAGGGGCGTTGATCGAAAATTCCTTTTAGCGATCCGAGGCCGTGATTGCGTTCGGCTCGTGGTTTATGGCTTTAGGGATTTTGTTGTATTTTTTAGTGTCCAATTTGAGGGTTTAGACACCCATTATTATCGGACGGTTGTAGCCATTCATAATGGATGTCATAATCCCTCCACTCCTGCATAAATGAATATTAGTGCTGAAGTGAGGCTCATTTGGAGTAGAAAGAATCCTCTTAGACGTGGATCTCGTGGTGCGACGCCGCTTACCCTTGGTGTCGACGCCTCGGGTAAGCCCCCTCGCTTTGTTCGCTACTAGCTACAGCTGATCAAGTTTTCCTTCCCCTTCTTTCCCCATCACCCGATGCCACATCCCAGTTCTTACTCGCTGCATACCAACACCTCTTAGCTCCTCTTCGTTGTATATCGCGACCTCCCAGCGCCTCCCCGCTATAAATTGATGCCTCCCCACCCTTCCCCACTGCAAATTGCCTCCCCAGCCCTTCCCCACTTCAAAACACCACCTCCCTCAGCACTCCTCCAGTCCCCCCTTCCAGCCACCAGAACCTCCAGCCAGCCCCTCCACCCTTCCCCACTGCAAACTGCAGTCTCAAAACTCCCCACTGCAAAACACAACCTTCCAACCCCGCCTCGCAGTGGAACACCATCTCCCAGCCCCTTCCTTTCACCATTACCTTCAGCCCTCCCTTCTCTTGTTGCCGCAAGATCCCATCCCCCCCCCCCCCCCCGCCTTGGCTTCACCCAACACCTCAACAAAGCAGCCCAGGCTACGCACTCCCGCTTGTCCATCCCCCCTACCGTCGGTCGCCTCTTTGCATCCACCGAGCATCTCAAAACACCCATAATACTTGTACATTTTGTAGTTTAGGTTGCATCGTTCTTTTATTGCATGCAATGGATGTTTGTATTTGTTGGAGTTATGAATATTATGTATTGGAAGAGTCTTTTAAGAGTCTATGAGTTTAGTCTCACATTGCCTGTCTACTTTTTGTGTGTCCATGTATGTCTTATCTAATGCTCATTTGTGGATGAATAATGTATTTTCTTTTTCTTTTCTTATTTCCAACATGGTATCAGAGCAGGAGAAGATTCCTCCTGGAAATTTCAGCGCCCTAAAATTGTTGGCGCCCTCAAATTTCTGTCTGGAAAATTCTTCCGCTCCGCTTCCGTCTAGGGCATCTGTGAGACGTATTGCCTCGCAACTCCCATTAGCCGCTCGTTCATGCTTCTGTCTCCCATGGCTTCTCTCGATCTCGTCAGCTAGTCCTGAGGTCGAACCTCTCGTCGACAACATTTCTCCAGTCGTCGATCCATCCTGACGCTCCAGTCTCTGATCACGCCGTTGTTGTCTACTTCGACGCTTCCTTGTGCCTCGTCCGTCGTCGACCCCTCCTCCGGTCCTCATCAACAATCATAACTTTTCCTGCTCCTGCTCCAATTTTCTATTGACAGTTCAACATGGCCCTGCTTTCGTCCCGCATCTACTGCTCCGATCGACGATGGCTTCCTCTGTCGATCTAGACGACATGTCTCCTACAGTCGCCTGGAGCATCTATGCCATCTTCTCTGACCCCGGGAGCCGTTGTTTCTGGCTCCTGTGAACTTCTTCTGCATGTGCTCTTCTTCCACTAGTCTGCTTCTTGGTTCCGCTCTCGTTGTGCGGATCTCTTCTTCCGCTGACTTCTTTAATCTCGGTTGTTGCTCCCGGCTCTGCGTTTTTCATTGCATCCTGTCGCTGCGTCTTCCACTAGCTTCATCGAGCTCGTCGGCATTTCCCTATGCTAATCCCGCCGAAATTGTGGATCTTGGCCCGCTGCTTCTTTTGTCAACCATCGACACCAGGAGCTACCTCCTTTCCTGCTCGATGAGACACACTTCCGGCCATTGTTACCCTTTCTGGAGTGCTAAACGATTGTCGATGCTGGAGTTTTTTTGATCATTTTTTAAGTCTATCAATTTTTTACGTTGTATTGCTCTGTCTTCTTGCTGTTTAGGTTTACTGTGTTTTATGCCTTCATGCACGTGTGTTTCACGTGAGGAAGAATGTTTGGGACGGATGCGACTCAGATGATGTTTCTCGACTCTCAACTTAGTCCCCCACGACCCCTAAGCATATTTCTTGTGTTGTTTGTATCTCCCCTGTTGGAACTATCGAGTCAATGACGGTCTAGTAGTGTCTTTATGTGTATTGGGGTTTAGTCCCACATCGTGTTTGTGAGTTAATGTGTCTATGTAAGTCCTATATATTTCCCCTATGAGGAAGAATAGATCACAACTTCTATTTCCATTTCTCTCTTCCAACATGGTATCAGTGCTCAAGATCTGAAATCCTAAAAAAATTTTTTTGCTACCACAATCTTCTGCCTCTTTTTTTTGTTCCCGTCGACTGCGCCTTCTAGCGCTCCAGGCGACGCTACTTCCGCTTCCGTTGACACAATCTATCTCTGATTTTGTCGACGAGAGCGACATTTGCCCCCTTCGTAGTCTGTGTTCTGCGCTATCTCATCTTCCCGTCGACGGAGGGCTCTGGGTTCTTCGTCATGCTCCGCGGTTTTGATTTTGACGACGTGTTCGGCTATTGCTCCAGTCTATTCTGCTAGTTTCATCTATCCCGTTGACGATCCGACCGCTATTCTCGTCGTCCATCGATGATATTCTGGTTGTTGATCCCGTCGAGCTTCCCTCTGCATCTTGTCAGAGCTCCCAACGTCTTCTCCATCCCCGCTCATCATCAGTAATCCTGCCAAAGCCCGTTGCAGCTCATCTCTATGTCTTCTTCCCTGGCTTCTTTATCGACGATGGCTTATGGTGTTCTTCTATGCTGATCTCCCTGCCTAGAGCTTCTTCTGTCGATGCCTGCTGCAAATCTAGAGCTTCCACACCTCTATGGATTGTTCATTGCTTCTGTTTTGGAGCCTCCACTCCTCTCCTTGTATGGAGCTTCCAACTCCAGCCACTGCTCTCTTGCCCCTTCATTTGTTGGATGATTCCAGCCGCTTTAGGCCGCGGCCTTCCTGTCTCAGATACTTCCAGTCGCTGCTACCCCTGCCGAGGTGTTGATCTTGTCGATGATGATGCCTCATGTTGATTTGGTCTTTTTATGTGTTTTTTGTGTCTTTAAATGTTTCTGCTTGATTATGGTTAGTGTTTGTTACGTGTGTTGTCGTTATGCCAATATGCACGTGCTTTCCGCGCGAGAGGGAGTGTTGAGATGAAAGCGACTCAAATTATCTTTCCCGATTTTTCGCCCTCATTCCACACGACCTCTAGGCTTATGTCGTACGCGTCTCCTCACGTTCTCTTTCGATTGTTCGTGTGTCGGGACACGACTGGTGTTGGTGTTATATTCTCAGTGGGACCGTGTTGTGCGGGACTGTGTCGTGTGGGACCGCCCTTTCTGTGGATTATCCCTGACGGATTATCCTCGGTTGCCCGTTTGATAATGTGTTACACATCTTTTGTTCTCTTTCAAATGTTGTGTGTGTAGGTGATGTTGGTTAACAGGTTTCCAACAAGCTTACATCGTGTGTGGGTCCTGCATCGGCTGTGTCCCCGGCTTGATTCTCCAGTTTGGAATTTCTCCGGTGGCTTGTCTGATGTTTTGTCCCGCATCGCCTATCTCCATTGTCGCTATTTGATGTGTCCAAGTTGAAGGTTCCCTCTTCAGCTTGAGGGGGAGTGTTGGAATTATCGAGTCAATGTTGTTCTAGTAGTGTCTTTATGTGTATTGGGGTTTAGTCTCACATCGTGTATGTGAGTTAATGTGTCTATGTAAGTCCTATATATTGCCTCTATGAGGAAGCATAAACCAAAACTTTTATTTCCATTTCTCTCTTCCAACATCCCCATTTTTCTTCGTTGGTGGGTATGTGTTATGGTATGATAGTTGTTTGTTGTTTTAATCTCAGCGGGTTGTGTCGTGTAGGACAGTGTCGTGTGGGACAGCCCTTTGTGCGGATTATCCCCAACGGATTATCCCCGGTTACTTGTTTGATGATTAGCCACATCTTTCATTTTCTTCCCCATGTGTCTATAGATGATGTTGGTTGACCTAATTCCAGCGAGTCCACATCGTGTGTGAGACCTGCGTCGTGTGTGGGTCTGTGTCGTGTGTGGCTATATCCCCAGTTTGATTCCCCGATTTGAAACTTCCCCCGGTGGCACGCCTGATGATTTGTCTCACATCGCCTACCTCCATTACCTTTATTTGATGTTCTCAAGCTAAAGGTTTCCTCTTCAGCTTGAGAGCGAGTGATGTAGTTAAGAGTATCATTGTATTAGTAAAGTCTTTTAAGAGTATGAGTTTAGTCTCACATCGCTTGTTTACTTTTGTGTGTCCATGTATGTCTTATTTAATGCCCCTTTGTGGATGAATAATATGAACTTTCTAGTTCTTTTCTTATTTCCAACAGTATTATCTAGCGGAACTTAACTCTAATTTGTTTGTCTTCCAAAGTAATCAATACAAATTGTTAGGCATATTTGCTTGTGCATTCCTTGTTTTTTTTCACCATAGCTGCAAAATACTACGAATTTTGCTAAATACTTATTGTTTTATTACTAGAATGTTACTCTGCCAACGGACTAGTCATCGTGCATCCATTTAGTTTTGGGTCGCATTAATTTAGTTGAAGGTTGGATTTGTGTGTTGATTTGCACCAGGCATTGCAACATAAAGGTATGAACACACTCGCTTAGCCTACCCTGCATCACCAGCTGAGCATGGCATCTTAAGAGAAGAAGTTTAGAATCTTCTCCACAAAGGCTAGATTCAATATAGAATGAGTCCTTGTACGGTGCCAACTCTCCTAGTGTGGAAGAAGGATGAGAGAATGTGTGTGGACAGTCGGACAATAATGTTGAAATATCTTACCCGCTCACGAGGCTGAACGATATGCTTGACATGTTGCGCAATGTGACGATTTTCTCAAATATTGATCTATGATGTGGCTATGATCAACTCAGAATCCGTCATGTGATAGAATGGAATGTGGCACTCAAAACTTAGGAATGTCGCGTGTGATGGTGTTCAAATTTTCCAACGCATGCCACTTTCACGTGACTCATGAACCAGGATGCTTAAACATTTCATCAGCAAATATGTTGTTGTTTATTTCAATGATATATTAATCTATAAAAAGAACACTTCGATCACTTGCGACAGGTGCTACAAGTGTTGAAAGCGAGCAATCTTTATATCCACCTTAAAAAGTGCAATTTTATGTTATCAAAGTTATTGTTTCCGGGATATACGTTATCAGCCAATGGGATTCATGTTGACGAGTAGAGTATGAGCATGTTATGACTAGCCTTGCCCAAAGACTGTCACAGAAGTGCAAAATTTTCATGGTCTTGCGACCTATCGACATTGTGTTCATAATTTCATGGCAACACCCATCATTAAGTGTTTAAACAAGGGTAAATTCTATTGACCAGCAGAAGTAGATTGCAGCTTTAACTCCATCAAGGAGAAGATGACTACGCCGCTTGTGCCAGTGTTACCTGATTTCAACTAAGTGTTCAAGGTGGAGATGGATGTTTCACTAATTAGGACGGAGAAGTTTTATCATGAAATGGAACACTATTTTCCTTCATGAGTCAGAAACAAAATAACACTCAAGAGGAAGTGGACCAAGTATCATATTGACTTATATGTGGTCCGATTAGTCAAGAATTGAGAACAATATCTTTTCCAACAAGAGTTCATGCTCCCCACTAGCCATGAAGCTCACAAATTCATGAATAAATATAAGACAATCAATAAATCCACAAGAGATGGGTAGTAAATCGGCAACAATTCTCTCTTGTTATCAAACATAAGAGCCGCATGGCCACAAGGTTGGAAATGTGTTGAGTCAACGCGTAATTCCATTGGCGATTATGAAAGTTGAAGTCGTCATATTTGATTGCTTAAAAGAGTTGTATGCAAAACATATTGAGTCTGGGATAGAGTGGTGCAAGTGTGCTAATAGAGTTTCATTGTTCTTTTGTTTTCTTTGGGTTTAATTTTTTTCCACAAAAACCAACCTTGTGCTCCCCTCCGATTCAGTGCATAAGAAGTTGATTATTGAGCTGCATAGTGGAAGACGTGGGGCAAGGCAAAACAATAGAATTGGTGGAACAATAGTATTATTGATTAAATCCGACTTGAATCAAATAATTCAAAAATGAATGTCGTGTCATATGAATAAACGCCAGTCATAGAATACTGAACTTTACATGTCCCTTCTGTTTGAGTGGAAAAGAGAGAAGAGCGGGAGCGAACCAACAAAATAAGAAGAGCACAAGAGAGCAAAATAGAAACAAACTCAAGATCTTATTCCAAACTTGATGCTTACAAATGAACCATCCATCACTTTATATAGAGCTTAATTATTTTAATACACATGCATATCACACTTTTATTATTTTAATGTGCATGCATATCATGAACCCAATTATTTAATACACATCATCCCTCGTTAATGTACAATTTGGATAAATCATATTAATATAATAAGGTTTGACAAACTAAACTTTTGAATCACAAAACTGGGATTCTCCTCATTGATACAAAAGATCAAAGACGGGTGTCTATTCAGACTCGTCTGCACAATCTTCTATGTGAATTAAGTTTAAAGATTAAATTTTCCAATGAAACGACTCCGGTAAATGCGCCTGCAAGATTTACCTTTGTGTCAATTTTAGAAAGTTCAATCACCTTCTCGTCCTCAGTTGCATTTAGAAATGAATAACGAGCATCAATGTTTCTTATTCGCTCATAGAAGGTTTGATTCTTAGCAAGACAAATAGCACTCAAACTATCACAATTGATATTCGAGACATTCTAACTCAAACTCAAATGTACAATTAACTCTCTGAGCCATATAAACTCCTTGACTGCATCCAATGCAACCATATACTCAGCTTCAGTTGTCGATAAGGCAATGAGCGACTGGAGAATAAATCTCCATGAAATTATACTTGCTCCAAGTGTAAACATATAGCATATTGTTGACCATTTTTTGTCTAGATCACTTGCACAGTTAGCATCAACATAACTAGCTAAAATGCATTCTTTTACATTATCTTCGTCATAAATCAAACTGGTACCAACAGTCCCCTTCAAGTACGGCAGGATCCATTTCACAGCTTGTCAGTGTTCTTTTTCTGAGTAAGCCATACAACGACTCAAGACTTCAACTACTTGAGCTAAATCTGAACGAGTACACACCATAGCATACATGAAACATCCAATTGCACTCGCATATAACACGTGTGACATATACTCATTTTCAGAGTCTGATGCAGGTGATAACAAAGTTGAAAACATGAAATGCATTGTCAATGGAGTAGACATTGGTTTTTCCTTCTCCACGCCAAATCGAGCAAGAATTTTTTCGATGTACTGCTTCTGAGAGAGACACACTTCTCTCCGTCTTCTATCTCTGATAATATCCATACTGAGAATCTTCTTTGCAACCCGGAGATCTTTTATCTCAAATTTTTGGCTAAGCTGAAGCTTCAAAATCTTAACTTCTTTATTCTTCGAGGCAATAAGCATTTCATCAACATAAAGAAGAATATAATCTAAGAACCATCGTCATGTACAATAAAATAGACACACTGGTCCAACTAGCTCCTCCTAAATCCGACGGATGATATGAACCGATGGAATCAATTGTACCATGTCTTGGAGATTGTTTCAAACCGTAAAGTGATTTTTTTAGCTTGCAAACATAATCATCCTTGCCTTCAATCACGAATCCGTCAGGCTATTGCATATAAATATTTTCCTCGAGATCATCATGTAGGAATGCAATATTCACGTCAAGCTGGTCTAACTTCATAGTAGACTGCCACCCTAGTCAATAGTATGTGAATAGATATGTGTCGCACCACTGAATAGAAGACTTCATTGAAGTCCACTCATTCTTTCTATGCATAGCCCTTTGCGACAGGTCTTGCCTTGTACCTGATGTTAAAATGCAAGCTAACATAATCTCACCGGGTGGTGACTATATCCAACCGGATGGCTAATTGGCTTATATGGTGTGTGCTTGAATGGATCTTAAGACAGAACAAAAGCCCTAAAGGTACGCTCTCCTCCTCTCTCTCAACATGGTATCAGAGGAGTTTGTTTGTTAGGATCACAAACAAATTCATGGAGGAATCCAGCGAGGGGAAGGGCCGGTGGAGGTGAGGGAGAGATAAAACCCTAGAAGGGAGGAGAGAAGACAAGAGAGAGGGGAAGTTAGAGAGATAAAAGAAACGATAGATTAATTATTCCATGACCATTACAAGACCCCAAAGTCCTTATATATAAGCGTCGATGACATAATTGTAAATAACAAAAACATACAACAAATATTAAAACCCTTAAACGCTAAGACACGACTTGATACAACACGACTTGATACAACACGACTCAACATATAAATAATAATGATGCAAGATAACTGATGCGTACACACCATCCGTCCTTCAAAACGAGTTTGTCATCAAGCTCGTGTACCAAGCAGGTGACTGGATCATGTGGCACCTTGACCTCCCGCCAGAACAAGGTCAGGTAGCGTGCAGCAGCAACGGAGATGCTGGTGAGTAGCGGTGACGTCCTCAGAAAGACAGGTGGCAGAAGTAATGGCTTCTACAAGGTCAGAGGAGCGGTGGTGAGCAGCAGCCACAAGGATGTCGGAGACGTGACGGCCGACAGTAGGAACGGGTCTGTCGGGGTCAACGGAGCACAGGGCGGCAAAAAAGGCGGCGATGCGTCCGGTGGAAGCGGCAAGGCAAGGCATGGCCCGGGGGGGCAAGACAGGGGTTGATGGAGCAGCAGCCCACAGGATGTCGGAGACGCGACGACCGGCGGCAGGAACGGGTCTGTCGGGGTCAACGGAGCACGGGGCGGCAGAAAAGGCGGCAATGCTGCTGGTGGAAGCGGCAAAGCATGGGTCGGTGGAGTAAGAGTCGGGCGAGGAGATGGTGAGATAGGCGGAGGGGCGGCAAGACCGGGGCCTGCAGAGTAAGAGCCGGTAGAGGAGGCGGCGAGTTTACTGGAGGCGGCGGAGCGGGTGACCGTAGAGGTGACAGACGCGGTGGAGGGACGACCACCGTGGAGGGAGGTGGTACATCAGCAGCCGGTGCGCATTTGACTGGAGGATCGACCGTGGGGCGGAGTAGCGGGTTGGTGTCGTCGAGGAATGTAGGGGGGCGGCATGGCAGGATAACTCTCGCAAGGTGCAGGAGGCAGCCGTGGTGGAGGCGACCTAAAGCAAGGAGCCTCGTGAAAGATTGCGAAGGCCCGTCCGTCGAGAGCGAGGAAACAATCGACTTTGGCGTGGAGAGAGACGCTTGTGGCCTGGATTTGTGCAGCGAAGGCAAAAAAATCCATCCGAGGGCTGGCGTACGGTGACGGCAAGAACCGCAGACCGGGAGTGGCCGAGTGGATGGCGGCCATGGTGGGAGCCCTGGAAGAACAAGACGACGGATGGCGGCCGGGAGAAGGGGAAGTCGGTGAAGGTTCAGCGAAACCAGGGCTGCGGAAGGGCGGGACATCACGGAAGGTGAATCTGGTGGGGTTTTGGTGGAGCAGGGTCGCGGAAATTCACGACTGCGGCCGGTAGGGGGCTGATTTGATGAAGACGGCGACGGAATAGGCGGATTTGGGCTGGAAGTGGGCGAAAACAGCGGACTGGGCCTCTCGAAAACAGCGGACTAGGCTTCTCGCGACATATCGCTACTCAAAACAGGGAAAATGGGGCTTAGGGCAGCAGGAATGGAAGGCTAACTCCCTTCCTGCGACAGATCGGGAGGTCTGCGTGGAAGGAAACAACGCTGGACAGGGATTGGCGGAGCCGTCAGTAGGGTGGACGGGGAACGGCGGATTGGAGGAGGCCCTGCGCTGAAGCGGCGGAAACGCGTGATGCGCATTGCGGACGAAGGTGTGGCGCGGGATCGGCAATCCTGCACAGGTGCGCATCGGAAATGCACGCGGGATTGCGGAAACGCACGATGCGGAAGATGGGGTGGCGCGGGATTGGCGATTCCGCACAGTTGCGGAGCAGAAATGGTCAGACAGCAAAAACTTGTTGATCGGCGCGGGATCGGGCGAATGCGCTCTTAAGTGGATATTTTTCCAGACGATCTCGAGCACCGGCGGCGAAATGGCGGGCGGTGTGGCAGGTCGGACCAATTGTTAGGATCACAGACAAATTCCAGGAGGAATACGGCGAGGGGAAGGGCCGGCGAAAGTAAGGGAGAGATGAAACCCTAGAAGGGGGGAGGGAACACTAGAGAGAGGGGAAGTTAGAGAGATAAAGTAAACCTTAGATTAATTCTTCTATGACCAATACAAGACCCCAAAGGCCCTATATATAGGCGTTGATGGCATAATTATAAATAACACAAACATACGACAAATATTCAAACACTTAAACGCTACGACACGACTCAACATATAAATAATAATAATGCAAGATAACTGATGCGTAACATTGTTCCTCGACACCATATACCTTAAGGCTCGACGGTGTGTTTCTTTAGCAGCGTCATCGGGATCTCTGTGGAAGGGGTTCTTCTCGCAGCAATGTCGTTGTCGAGAAGTTCACGCAGCAGCATCGTCGTCACCTGTTCCGCAGTTGTCATCGCCTGTTCCGCAGTTTCCTCGTGCTCTCTTGCGCCTATTCTGGTCGTCTGCCGCTGCTTCAATCTGTCATCCAGGGCTGTCACTGCTTCATTATGTCATCCAGGACTGAGATTATGGTCATCTGCTAATCTACGGAAGTTTCCATCTCCAAAGTGTCACTGTTGCTTCCTCCTGTCATCCAGGGCTGCTAATCTGTGGCTGTTTCCTCCAATCTTCCTATTTTTTCCAGGTATGTGCTGCAGTGGGTTGTGCTTCCTGAAGGGAGCCCTTCTTTTTGTCTATCTAGTGTGTGCACATATGGAGGACAAATTGAAGAGTGTAAATGCCTCTGAAGGGGCCGCTGATCAACCTAAACACTATAGTGGAGGAAGTTCTAATATGAACTTTAATCAAGGTGTTACTCACATCAAGCTCAAAGAGAGAAACTATCTCCTATAGGCTCAGTCTATGAGGATATTCATTGGGAGCCGTCGAAGACTTGGGTTTATCACCGGATGCAAGCAGGCCCCAAGCATGACTGATCCTTCATACGAGGAATGGGAAGGTGAGAATCTTACTGTGATTAATTGGCATGTCAACTCTATGGAATCCAAGATTGCTAATCATTTTCCATTATGTCAAACTGCGAAAGAAATGTGGGAGTTAATCAAACGGAATTATTCAAAAAATGACTTGGCTAGAATATATCAATTCCAGACTGAGCAGATCCACATGAGAAAGATGAGTGATTTTGAATAATATTATAGCAAACTGACCCATAAGTGGACAGAAATTGATCAATACTCAGCTATCCAGACTAATGAAGATTACAGGACTGAACTTATGCAACGGAGGGTGTTTGAAATGTTATCTGGTCTCCCTCCTGAACTTGAATTTTAGAAAATTCAAATGTTGGGAAGAGATTCTGTACCTGATCTGGAAACAACGGCCCATTATATTCGAGGGAAGGCAAGCCGTATAAATTCTCTTCGTTCAGATGTTCATATTAGTCATGAGAAATATGTCCTCATTGTTGAGCAGAAGAAGTGGCATTCAAGAAATATGAGACAAGAAGATAAGAGTAAAATGAACTTTCCTCATTGTGGGAAGAAAGGACATGAGAAAGAGAAATGTTGGAATCTTCGTCCTCACTTAGTTCCTTCAGGTTGGATTTGTGGTTCAGATGGAAAATACGTGAGACCCCAAACAGCTATGTATGGCAATTTAGAGAACATTGGATATCTTCTGGCAGAAAACGAGAGTTTGACTAGAGAACTCAAGGCCATGAAAGCCAATGCGGCTGGAAGATCGTCTACTACTGACTTAGCGAGTACAGCTGCTCATGTTCACACTACCTCTGTGTCCTCTAAAGGATCATCTTCTCCTTGGATCATTGACTTGGGGGATTCCGACCATATGGTCGGGACTTCTGTAGGGATTTATTCTATTTCTACTGCATCTGGCAGTGCGAGACTCGCTGATGGATCCTCAGCTTCAGTGTCTGGTAAAGGGGTTATTCATCTTTCTCCCTCTGTTTCTCTCAAATTTGTGGTTATTGTTCCCTCATTCCCCACAAATATATTATGTGGGAGCAATTTGTTGAACCGTGAATCGTGAACCCAAAATTAGTCTTCATTACACTAAGGAGCCTCTATATATAGAGGGATTACAAGGAGAACAAAATTAAATAACATAAGTACAGTCTAACACTCCCCCTCAAGTTGGGCGAGTAATGTTGATCATGCCCAACTTGTCCACAATCATGCCAAATAAGTTCTCACTCAATCCTTTGGTGAGGATGTCTGCTAGATGCCTGTTGGAGGGCACAAAGGGAGTACACACAATTTCTTTTTCAATGTTCTCATTGATAAAGTGTCGATCCACCTCGATATGTTTCGTTCGGTCATGTTGGACGGGATTGTGTGCGATACTGATGGCAGACTTGTTGTCACAATACAGCAGGATGGGTTCATCCTCCGCAAGACCAAGATCACACATCAAGGCCCGAAGTCATAAGCCTTCACAGACACCCTGAGCCATAGCTCTGAACTCGGTCTCAGCACTGGAGCGTGCCACAATTTGTTGCTTCTTGCTCCTCCAAGTAACAAGGCTGCCTCCAACGAGTGAACAATATCCGGATGTTGACCGCCTATCGTCCACAGACCCTGCCCAATCAACATCAGTGTAGACTTCAACCTTGAGACCGATGTTTGGAACAAACAGGATACCCCTTCCTGGTGAAGACTTGAGATACCGTAGAATTATGTGTGCAGCATCCAAGTGTCGGCTCTTGGGAGCATGCATGTACTGGCTCACAACACTCACGACATAGGAGATATCGGGGCGAGTATGAGACAGGTATATCAACCTCCCCACTAATCTTTGGAACCCAGAGATATCTTCAATGTCCTCTCCATCATCACGCCCCAATTGGTGGTTTGCTTCAATCGGAGTGTCAGCCGGCCTGGATCCGCTCATTCCCATTTTTTTGAGGAGATCTAAAGTGTACTTTTGTTGCGAAATGAAAATCCCCTGCTTGAATCTGGCAACCTCTATTCCCAAGAAATACCTGAGTTTTCCCAGGTCCTTAACCTCAAACTCTCTTGCTAGCTTCTATTTCAAATTTTGAATTTCTTCAACATCATCACCTGTTATGACAATATCGTCAACATACACAATGAGAACAGTAATTTTTTCCAAGTCTACGTTTGATGAACAGAGTGTGGTCAGCATTGCTCTGATAGTATCCAAATGACATCATAGCCTTGTGGAACCGGCCAAACCAAACTCTTGGGGACTGCTTAAGCCCATATAGAGCCTTTAACAGTCTACATACTTTTCCTGCAGCACCAACCAGAGTAAGACCCGGAGGGATAGACATATAGACCTCCTCCTCCAAGTCACCGTGGAGGAAGGCATTCTTCACATCCAGCTGTAATAGGTCCCAATGTTTGCAAGCAACAACAGAAAGTAAGATCCTGATAGTATTCATTTTAGCCACTGGGGCAAACGTCTCCTGATAGTTGATGTCATGGGTTTGAGTATAACCCCGTGCAACCAACCTCGCCTTACACCTTTCAACAAGTCCTTGTGGGTTCTGTTTCACCGAGAACACTCATTTGCACCCAATAAGTTTCTTTCCATAGGGAAGAGGAACTAACTCTCAAGTATGGTTCTTCTTCAGAGCCTGCATTTCCTCAAACATCGCCCCACGCCACATAGGAATTGCTATAGCTTGTTGCCATGAAACAGGTATAGAGGCAGTAGAAAGGAAAGAGACAAAAGACTTGTAGGAGGCAGAAAGAGAAGCATAAGATATATAATTTGATAGAGGATGACGAGTACAAGACCGGATACCTTTTCGAAGGGCAATCGGGAGATCGAAAGGCCCTGAGTCAGGATCCACTGACTGTTCTGGTAGCATGGCGGGAACTTGTGTGCTTGGTCTCGTGATACGTTGAGTATATACCTGTAAGGTCGGGGGTGAAGGTATGGAGGAAGGTGTAGACATAGGGGAGGAGCTCACCACCACTGGGATAGGACTCACTTCCACTGGGAGGGTCCCCCCCTGAAGTGAGGGATAAGGTGGAGGCACGGGCAGGGAGAGTGAGGGAACACCCGAAGATGGCGAATCAGAGAGAGGGTAGTAGGACTCAGATTCACGGAATGTGACGTCCATACTGACAAAAACTTTCTTGGTAGGCGGGTGAAAACACTTGTACCCTTTCTGTGTAGGAGAGTAACCAATAAAGACACACTTGAGAGCACGAGGATCCAATTTGGAGGGGCGCGGTTGGTGTATGTGAACAAAGCAAACACAGCCAAACACCTTAGGAGGAAGCCGTGTAGGGGGCACCCGGAGAGTATCAAGGGGGGTAGAGGTCCCAAGGACACGCGTGGGCATTCGATTGATGAGCTACGCAGCGGTCAGAACAACATCTCCCCAATAGAATTTTGGGAGATGCATGGTGGACAAGAGACAGCGAGCAACCTCCAAAATGTGGCGATTTTTCCGCTCAGCAACACCATTTTGTGCTGGGGAATAAGCATATGTAGTCTGGTGGAGGATGTCGTTATCTGCAAGATAGGTCTCAAATTGTGAATCCATTTATTCGCGGCCATTGTCGCTGCGGAGAATTTTAATTTTGGATTGAAATTGGGTAGAGACCATGCTGTGAAAACGTCTAAAAACAGAGAAGACATCACATTTGCGATGTATCAAGTACAACCATGTAGTACGAGAGAAACAATCAATAAAAGTAACAAACCACTCACAACCAGAAATTGAAGGAACACGGCAAGGACCTCAGATATCAGTATGAATAACAGCAAAAGGGATAGAACTATGCAACGAAACATTCGTAAATGAAGCACGATGATGTTTGTTTAGACTACAGACATCACACACAAAAGTCTCAAAGATAACAGTAGACAGAGCAGGAAATAATAACTTCATAACAGAGATAGAGGGGTGGCCTAGGCGATAATGTCAGGAGTGCAAAGGGTGGGTAGTGCTGGAATGAAGTGCCACGGTAGGAGGAACAGCGCCAGAGTCAAGAACGTAGAGGCCATCCACCATGCTACCAGAGCAAATCACCTTCCCCGTCGTCAGGTCCTAAAAAACACAAGAAGAGGGAAGGAAGGTCACAGAGCAATGCATGGAGTTAGTTAAATGACAGATTGAAAGGAGATTACGAGTAAAGGTGAGAACATGAAGAACGGAGGACAAGGTGAGAGAAGAGAAGGGGATGGTACCCTTGCCAGTAATAGAGGCAAGGGAACCATCGACAATGCTCACCTTATCACGCCCGGAAAGAGGTGTATAGGAAACAAAACCTGTGGAGGACCCGGTCATATGATCCGTGGCTCCAGAGTCAAAGACACATTGAGTGGAAGACGGAGAAATAACAGAGTGGGCACCTGGCAGTCCCGTGTGAGCGTAGGAGGACGAGGCTGAGGAAGACGGCTGAGTAGACATTCCCTACATCAGGCGTCGAAGAGCCAACATTTCATCCGCAATAAAACCACCAGAGGTGGTAGAAGCATCAGCACCAAAGTAACCAGGGGAGATATTTGTAGTAGCATCGGTAAGATGGGCCGCACGGGGTGGAGCAGCATGACGACCTGAGAAGCGGCCAGAACCACGACCTACACGAGGTGGAGCACCCCCCTGGGGTTGGGGAATCCATGAAGCCTGAAGCAGGTATCCCGAGTGTGACGATTCTTGCCACAATAATCACAGAGAAGATGATCCTTATCAGAATTCTTCAACTTGAGATCCCGGGATGGCCGAGTACCAAGAAGAGAGGGGGTGGTAGCGGCCAGAGCAGATCCTTCCGGCACAGGGTAAGGGGGAAGGGTCTGACGACGATCAAACTCATGATGTACTATGTTGTATACCTCAGGAAGAGAAGGTATCGATGGTCGTCCAAGGATCTGAACGCTGATCTGGTCAAAGTCACAATGCAAGCCATAAAGGAATTCAAAGATGCGATTACGGTCATCCCTGGTCCGAACCATCGCCTCATCAATAGGACTGACAAAGACAAGAGGGTCAAAATGATCATACTCTTGATAAAGCTGTGTGAACTCCAAGTAGTACGCGGAAGGTGGACGGTCACCCTGCCGAAGTAAGCTGATTCTGCGGCGCAACTGAAAGATCTGAGCAGCGCTGTCACGGCGGGAATAAGTAGACTCCGCACGACGCCAAATATCGACAGCATTGTCAAGAAAAGGGTAGTTGCGGGCAATGGACTCCTGCATCGAGTTCGTAAGCCAAGACATAACCAAGGAATTCTCAGATTCCCACTCCTGCCAGTCGGGAGAAGCCCTATCTGGTTCCTTCATTTGGCCCGTGACATAGCCAAAGAGACGCCGAATTTTGAGCGCCAGAGTGATGGAACGGGACCATGAGAGATAATTGCAGTAATCAAGGCGGATAGTAGTGATCTGAGGAGTATTATGGTCGGTGGTTGCACGGAAAAAAACCGGTGGAGGAGGGCCACCGGAACCAGGAGGCGGAGTAACTTCGTTAGAAAGAGAGGGAGAAGCCGGAGAAGCCGCGCCACTAGAGCCCATCGCGCAGGAATACAAATCCCGCAAGGGGGAAGAAATTCGGAGAAGGAAACGGCCCAAGAATTAGGGCATCAAGAGATGAAAGGTAGAGGGGGAAGAATCCACCCACAAAAAACCATCATGAAGGACGGAGGGCGCTGGAGGAAGCAGAAAAAATCACTGCATAAAGGCCGGCGCCAGAAGAGGCAGGAGAAGGGGCGGGAGAAACAAAAAGGCGGAAGAGGAGGCCGCGGGCTGTGGCGGGCTGCGGATGAGGCGAGCGACCGGCGTGCGGCGGGCTGCGAAGCCGCGGGCTGCTGAGGGGTCGGGCGAGCGGCGGGCGAGGCTGCGAAGAGGCGCGGGCTGCAGAACGTCGCGGGCTGCGGAGGATTAGGGTTAGCGGAACACGCGATCCTCTGATACCATGTTGAACCGTGAACCGTGAACCCAAAATCAGTCTTCATTACACTAAGGAGCCTCTATATATATAGGGATTACAAGGAGAAAAAATTAAATAACATAAGTATAGTCTAACACAATTTAACTAAACAACTTAACCGTTCTATCACATTTTTCTCTTCTCATTGTGTTTTGATCTGCCGATTGGGAAGACAATTGGCGGTAGACATGAGTCAGGTGGTGTGTATGTCATGGACAACAGTCACGCTCTTGGTGCACAAAAGTCTACCAATCTTGATCAGTTGAGGTTGTGGCATAAGAGAATTGAGCATGCTAGCTTGAAGACCTTGAAGGCTATCTTTCAGCATCTTCTTAATGTTGTTAACCTTTGATTGTCAGTATTGTAAATTGACTAAGCACTGTAGAACCAACTATGCTCCTAGCCAGAGTTAAAGTGTGAAATATTTTGATTTGATTCATTATAATGTCTAGACATCTCTTATTTTCTCTGTGAATGATTGTCAATACTTTGTTTCTTTTATTGATAATCACTCACGTTTTACTTGGGTGTACCTTATGAAAAGGAAAAATGAGATTTCAAAAATATTTCAGTTATTTTATCATCATGAGCAAACTCAGTTTGAAGCTACAATTAAAATTCTTAGAAGTGATAACGAAGGTGAATATACATGTAGTGATCTTCAGAGGTTCTTGCAAGACCATGACATTATTTTCCAAACTTTCTGTCCGGGGACCCCTCAGCAGAATGGAGTAGCCGAAAGGAAGAATCGTCATATCATGGAGACTACTCATTATCTGCTGCAAGAGATGTACGCCCCTAAGGGACTATGAGATGAAGGTGTCCTCACATATGTCTATCTAATTAATCGGATGACCACAAGTATATTGGAGGGGAAGTACCCCCTAAAACTTCTTTGCCCAAGCATGCCCCTATTCAATCTTCCACCTAAGATATTTGGATGTGTTGCATTTCTCCATATTGTGGGGCCTCATAAGGATAAATTAGGCCCTCAAGCGATAAAATGTATATTTGTGGGATATGCTGCCAACCAAAAGGGGTATAAGTGCTATTCTACTGCTCTCTAGAGAAGGTTTATATCAAAGATGTTACCTTTTTGAACGCACTCTCTATTACTCGATGTGGGCAAAACTGTTACATTATAGGGGAGGAGCAAAGATGAGAGTGATACGATGCCACCATTAGCTGTGTTGGTTGATGTGCTTGCCTCAGACATGATGGATACTCCAGTTAGAAAGGAAGCTCCCACCAATGACCTCTGTGTATACAAAAGGAGGAAGGATTTTCAAATCTACAGGAGAAGGCCAAACAAAAATATTGGACAAGAATGTCATGCTCATGCTCCACCACCCAGCACCACCTCGCCAAATCCAAGCACCAGCACCACTCAAGAGACCACATATGAGCTTCAAATTCATAGCGGTCGTACTAGATATCCTATTGACAAGTATGTTGGGTATCACAGTATCTCTCCCTCTTTGAAAGCATATCTTGCCTCTATTTCCTCTATTTTTATCCCTAACAGTTTTTCAGAAGCTAGCTTGAATTCTCACTGGATGAAGGCTATGGAGGAGGAGATGGATGCCCTACAATGTCAAAAAACTTGGGAAATTGTCCCTATCCCTCACGGGCGTCATCCAGTTGGATGTAAATGAATATATATTACTAAATTTCTTCAAGATGGAACTCTTGGTAGATATAAATCGAGATTGGTTGCTAAAGGCTTCACTCAGGTCGATGGAATTGACTTCAGAGAGACATTTGTTGTTGTTGCTAAACTGAGCTCAGTTAGAATCTTGTCGATTGAGGCTCATAAGTCTTGGACTTTGCATCAATTGAATGTAAAAAATGCCTTCCTCCATGGTGAATTGGAGGAAGACTTCAAAATGACTCCTCCATCGGGCATGGATGTTCCTAAAGGACATGGGCGACGCCTTAAGAAAGCCTTGTATGGTCTCAAGCAGTCCCCTCGTGTCCTGGTTTGCCAAGCTAAATGACAAACTCTTGAATCTAAATTTCACCAGTTGCACCTTTGATCACTCAGTGTTTGTCTACAGAAATGAGGAATGTACCACTATACTCATAGAATATATGGATGATATCATTATTACTAGGACTGATGACCACCACATTACTCTGATAAAAGGAGAATTGGCATCTACCTTCGAAATCAAAGATTTGAGCCTTCTTCGATACTTTCTCGGGATTGAGATCGTTCGTTTTGCCGGGAAGATTATGATCTTGCAGCGCAAATACGTCTTAGATATTCTCAGTGACATTGGATATTTGAGAGTCAAACCTGTGGATAGTCCTGTGGAACCTAATTATGATATTCGCTGGAGACTTCTCCAGATCTAGAGAGGAAGTTAGAATTTCAGCGTATTGTGGGAAAGTTGATTTATCTGAGAATCACCAGATCCAACATCTTCTTTGTTGTTGGCTTGGTTAGTCAATTCATGCATAGTCCTAAAGTTCATCACTATCATGGTCACCTTAAGGTCCACGAGTACTGTGACGTTGATTGGGTAGGTTCTTCTTTGGACAAGATATACGAGTAAATATTTTATCTTTGTTGGTGGTAACCTTATTTCCTGTAGAAGTAAGAAACAAAATGTGGTTGTTCGTTCCTCCACTGAAGCTGAGTATCGTGTCATTATTGTCACTACATGTGAACTCATCTGGGTTAAATCTATCTTGGGAGAAATGAGCTTCCCTGTTCATGAGGTCATGCACCTCTACGGTGATAATCAAGCAGCAATTCATATCGCCAACAATCCTGTCTTCCATAAGAGGACAAAACACATTGAAATTGATTGTCACTTCGTGTGAGACAAAATTCAGAATAAAACTATTACATTAGTGTTTGTGTCATCAAAATTTTAACTTGCTGACATTCTCACCAAAGCTGTTTCTAGTAAATCACTTCATTCAAACACCCTCAAGCTCGGGATACTGGATGCTTATGGTGTTTAGCCTGAGGGGGGTGTTAAAATGCAAGCTAACATAATCTCACCGGGTGGTGATTACATCCAACCGGATGGCTGATTGGCTTATATGGTGTGTGCCCGGATGGATTTAAAACAGAACCTTGCTCTACCGTGAAAAAAAAATAGGCATTGGCCCCCAAACATCAGTGTGAATATAGTCCATAATGTTTTTTTGTTTCATGCATCTGGGTTTCAAACTTCATTTTATGTTGTTTCCTCAAAACACACTTTTCACAGAAATCAAACCTATCAAATTTTACATCATCAATTAATTTTCTTTTTGAAGCATTGTTAGATTTTGTTCACACTTCACACACATGGCCAAAATGTGAGTACCACAATCATGACGAATCCATATCAGAATCAGAAAATATAAATCCATACATACCAATAATAGCACATCATTGGAGCAAATACAAACTGTCAACCTTATCTCCTTTCATCACGATTATCGAATCACGAAGAATCTTCATAGCACCAGCATCGATCACGGTCTTACACTCGGTCATGTCCAAAGCTCCAAGAGAGAAGATTCTTCTTCAGGTCCATAATATGTTACACATTCGTTGAAGTCCTTTCAACTCCATCATGCATCATAATCTGGAGTCTGGACTGTTCTAATCCCAACAATTTTGCACACAGTATCATTGCATATGAATATAGAGTCTCAATCAATGGAACAATATGTTGCAAAAAAACTCCAATTTGAAGACATATGATAAGAACAGACGGAATCAAGTACCCCAAGAATCTTAAATATCAACAAATGCACATGCCGAGAAAATGGAGTCATCGTTGTCAGATGCTTCCTACATAATGCTCGCAGAAACTGAAGATTTCTTCATCTCCTATTTGAGTACATGACAATCTTTCTTCCAGTGTCCTTTCTTCTTACACCAGTTGCATTGATCTCCTTTGGAGTTTCTCGACTTTGATCTTGACTTTCCTCCGACACTCTTCCAATCTTGCATGTGTGACCGTCCTCTCATGAATAATCCATCGTCATGCCCATTTGATCTATCCGATGACACCTTCCTGTGCAACTCCTCGGAGTGCAGATCTGATTTCACGTCTTTGATAGAAAACGTATCTTAGCTAAACACCATACTATTCACGAATTGTTCAAATGATGGATTAAGAGAACACACAACAGGGTCATCGCTTGATCTTCATCATCAATCTTCACATTGATGATCTTCAAATCTATCATTACTTGATTTAACTAGTCTAAGTGGGTCTTAATTAATGTAATGTTGTTAAAGGAGCGCTTAAGGCTCCAGACTGAAGACACTCACAGGTTTGCACCTTCGTGCGCCATTTTTGCGCATTTGAAGCATAAAAGACACGTTTACGTGCAATTTCTATTGCAAACCTTTTGTTTTTCAAAAGAAAAAAAAAAGAAACAAATAATGTAAGAACTCAATAATTTTTGCATAATTTAATGTTTGTGAAACATAATTGAGTGTTAAGACTTAGATATGATGCAAGTGACTACATTAATTCTATTTTTTAGAGATATAAATAATAGTAATGAATGAATAATAGATAGAATAGATGAAAAATCTAATCAAGAAGATGAACTGATGTTTGATGTTTATTTTTTAAAATGAATGTGATTGCGCATTGCCTTCGTCAGGCGTGCGCCTACGCCTTGATCCTAGGCTCCAAGACCCATTGTGTCTTAGTGTGTCTTCTGCCTTTAATAACTAAGGTCATGTACCTTCCTTTACTTTGAAAGTGTAAGGTCGTTGACTTAAGTACAATCGAATCGTGAGAGACTTCTTCAAATAGAGCATCTCGAGCTTCTTCCACAGTAACCCTTCGGTGACTTCACGAATAAACTCATCAGCGATAGAAAGTTGAATAGTATTATTAGCCTTCATCTCCAATTCTTCCTTAATATACACCTCATCTCTTTCGGCAGATTCTCCGACTCGAACACGACCTTTAAGGCGTTTTGTTGCTTCAATAGAGTGATCATCTTGATCCTAAACAGGCTGAAGCTATCTCTCCCATCAAATTTCTCCACCATAAAATTTGTTGAAGTCATTTATGACAAAGGTCAGAACCTCCCTCTGATACCAGTTGTTATAGTGGGAAAAAGAGGAGAGTAGGAGAGAACGAACAAAATAAGAAAAACACAAGACCACAAAAGAGCAAGAGAGAAACAAACCCAATATCTTATTTCAAACTTGATGCTTACAAATGAATTATCTCTCACTTTATATAATGCTCTCTACCTAATATTTTAATATACACATCACACTTCCATTATTTTAATACACATGCATATCATTCACCTAATATTTTAATATGCACGCATATCACACTCATTATTTTAATATGCATACATATCATGCATCCAATTATTTAATATACATCATCCATCATTAATGTACAAATAGGATAAAGCATATTAACATAAATAGGTTTAACAAACTAAATTTTTGTATCACAAAATCAACACCTTCCCATTTAGGTTGGTCTATGGTGTTGGAAGTGGGCCTGCCACACTCGTTGCGTTCAAGTCTTCGGCCTGCCCACAGCTGGCTTGTACTCCAACAGGCCCCAATCCCTCTCCATAACCGCGTTCGGCCCAACCCGACATCGGGCTGATAGGGCCTCCCTTCACTGGTTATAGGGCCACCCTTACCTAGTTGGGCCAAAGCGGTTATGGAGAGGGGTTGAGTCCTGTTGGACTGCAGTCCAGTTGTGGGCCGCCCAAAAGACTCGAACTCAACGAGTGCAGCGGGCCCACTACCAACATATGGGAGTACATATTCATGTATTGTATTTTGGGGCTGCCGAGCAATTAAAGCACTTTCAACTCTGCCACACATCTTAACAAAAATGGCTCACTTTATCCCTGGCTGAAAAACTTTAAGACGCATCACATCTAACCTTCATCTTTTTTGAGAAGTTGTTCGTGCTAGGTTACAATCCAACAACTCTTTCCATCCTCGGGTGAATGGTCAACCGAGGTTATTAATAGGACTCTGGGATCTATGATCTGATTCTTGCACGACCTAAATAGTGCGATTTCACGCCTGCTTGTACAAAAATTAGCATTTAACAAAGTGATTAATCGAGCCATGAGAAAGATACCATTTGAGATTGTGTGTCAGTGACCACCACATCACACTATAGATCTAATTCTGCCCATAAAGTTCCCTAGTAAGACACCATTTGAGATTTTGTGTCAGTGATCACCACATCTAGATCTAATTCTGCCCTTAAAGTTCCCTAGTTAGAGCATCACGATAAAGAGAATGACAACAAAGTTTAGTGAAGTACAAACTGAAGTCACCTGAAACCTCCAAGAGGCTAATGAGAAGCATAAGGGCATGCTGACAAGAGGTGCAAACCGAATGTTTTTGGGGGAAGTGATCATGTCATGGACCTCATGGTACATTTGGGAAGGGAACATTTTCTTAGGGAAACTGCAACAAGCTCAAGACTCAGATCAGTCAATGCAAATTAAGTTCACGGGAATATAAACGACAAATCTTGTCGTCAACCTCCACGATGAATAGGAAATCTCACCTACATTCAACATAGTGGATCTATCGTTTCTATTTTGATGCTCCATTCTATGACGCAACAGATTGCAGATTGGGTCCTTTTTAAGCAAGGAGAACTCACCCTCTTCGCGTCGCTCGAGCTACTTCTTATCCTCTTCGCCTACCAACGTTTACCCTTCTTGGATTGTTCGCCTATCGGCGTCTACCCTTTGTGCCCTCTTCAAAGCTATGCATCTCGAGCTACTTCGTACTCTTCACCTAGCGGCTCAACGACTCTAGCGGTTCAACGACCCTATCGGGTCCCCTTCATCGCGATCGCGACGACTCATTCTCTTCGATTCGCTTGATCTACTTTGTACCCGGGTGCACTTAATTAGGCAAAGCTACAACAAGACTATCAAGACTTCGATTAATGCAAGAACCCATATTCAGGTCCAACCTATTGGGACCCGAAAAATTTACCAGAGACCCGATAATCTAGAGAGCCTGGAGTTTGGGAATTATTGGCATCAGGGCCTCGATTCCCCTGATCAGAGTCCCAATACACGCTATCTATTTTCATTTTTACTTAATGGGTGTAAAACCTTTGTATTTTGTTTCACCCTAACTTTGATTGTAAGAACAAATTTGTATCCATCTTAGGCTTCTTTGTGTAGATAATCCCTTATCATATGGTTTTCTCAATCCATGCTTCCACTGCATAAATTTTAGTTGCATCCTCCATTCCACTCTTTGAATCAGTCGTGTGATTCTGATTTTATTCCTTCAGCTTAATAAATCCAGGCTAGGTTAGTGGTTCAACAAAAGGTAATCTTAAAAAAACTTAGCTTTGAGGTTGAGGTTCATTGGCAGTAGCAAACACAAACAAATGTATGTTTTTTAGTAATGCTTATGCATCTATGCTTTAGTGATCTTCAGTTTCCTAGTTCTCTTTAGAGCTACATGTGGTCTTGTCATTGCTTGGGTTAGGGCATTATTTTCCTCCATTGCAGTGGCATTGCTAGTTCCTCGGGATTGTTAGAGCTGGTTTGTTCAAAGATTCCAAGTCTTGTGAATCTTGTCGCTTGCTAATTATGTGTTTACTACAACTTTATAGTGGATTCATTCGTCAAATCATAAATTTGGTCGTTTGTTTATGTTCGTTATATATTGACGGATCTAAGTTCAGGGACTGCATCACAAGTCTTTTCTCACAAATCCAAGAGACTTGGTTCATAATAAGAAGCACCGTTACATTGAATCTGCGATATTTTTATTATTGCCAATTATCTAAGAAAAAGTGTACATTCCATTTGATTATATTCAGACCAAAACATCTTTTAAATTATTGATGTTGATATTTGGGAAGGTTATCACTTTGCTTCCATTACCGAGACAATATTTTCTTACGATTATTGATGATTATAATTGTTGCACATTGGTCTTTTTCATGCAAGATAAATTAGACACTTTAGCTCATATCACTATATTCAGGAATACACAAAATTTGTTGATATTCAAAATTCTTTGAAGTAATAATGGACCTAAATTAATTTTCGATAAAGACAACATTCATCAAACTATTTGTCTTTTTGATACGCAGCAAAATGGAGAGGCCTAGAGAAAACTTTGTCTCCTTAATGTAGCTTGGGTTTTGTCATTCGAAGACACCTCCAAGAAATTTTGGGGAGAAGTCATGTTGATCGTTGTCTTTCAGATTAACAGACCCCCCCCCCACATTTTTTTCTAAAAAAGAACACCTTTTGAAATATTATTCCACAAATAGTCTGCTTAAGATCACTTACAAGGCAGTATGCTTTTGTTTTTCATACATCTTGTGAAATTTTGGTTCTAGAGCAACTTGATGCTTTTGTTAGTTACCCATATCCCCAAAAGGTATATAACATTATGATATCTCAACTGGTATAATTTTCAATTCATCTGATGCATTGACCATGAATACATTTTTTCTTTTGTCATCTTACACTGCCAACTTACCTCCAATACCTTAATATTCATCACATGATGACAGGGAACTACAAATAATCCTTATAACAGTGAAATATCCTCATCGACATACATCTCTCAAGAAGAACTTCTCCCTCAATCCAACACTCAAGCTTCTATCCTGGACATTTCTCATTCATCATTAATCAACATGCTCCAAACATACCAAAACATCTCTCATGATTGACCGATTCCGCTACAATTCTTAATCATCTAGTGAGCATCAAGTTGATGTTTCTCTTCCATTATTAAAAGTTCCATCATCTAACTCAATTTTGGTTCAAACTTAAGTGTTTTCATTATTTATCTAATTTCCTTTCATATGATAAGTTATCCCCAAATCAACATATTTCTATTATTCCTTGTTTCCATAGAAAGTGAATCATCTGATTTTGCACATGCATTTTGTGACCATAAATAGTGTCTCGGCATACAACAGTAGTTTGATGCTCTCAAGGCCCACAATGCTTGGAACCTAAAGCCATTGCCTCTCGGAAAGAAATCAATTGTATATAAATGGATAAAATTTCACTCAAATGGCACCGTGGAATGTTAAAAGGACAAACTAGTTGCAAAAGGGTACAACCAAGTTAAAGGACTAGATTACAAAGATACGTTTTGCCCATATTGCAAAATTTATGACAGTTCGCTTTCACTGTCATGGCTTCAACCTAACACTAGCATTTTTACCAACTCGCCGTCAAGGCGTCAATAACGTCTTTCTACATGGAGAATTAGAAGATAATGTTGACATGTCCTTGCATCATGGTTTCAGACGAGAGAAGGAGACAACAGTCTAAAAGCTTCATACTTCAAAGCACGACCTCAAGCAAGTTTTACATCAATAGTTTATCAAACTCACTTCTGCCTTCAAGAGAGTAAACTCAAGCAATCCAAAGTACATTATTCTTTATTTGTTAGAACACAAAATGAAAAAAACATCAGTTTCCTCATTTATGTAGATGGTGTGATACTAGCACTCGTAGGATACAACCTACAAATTGTTGAAGATACAAGTTGTTTTTAATCAATTGAGAACGAAAAACCTATGGCAATTGAAGTGTTTCCTAAGGATAGAGGTTGTATGGTCCAACTAAGATATTTCACTCTCATAATGAAGATATGCACCCGAGATTCTTGAAACTTTAAAGTATATTGGATCAAAACCATCATCATTTTCCATAAAATAAAACTAGTTCCTCAACAAATTTGAGGACGACTTCATTGGTGACTATTCTTCATATGATGGGCTTTTAGAAGATTAATTTAACTATCACATGACCCAATTTAGCATGTACAGTTCATGTTTTAAGTCATCTTACATATAAACCACATGTACAACATTTAGGTTCCGCTTGGCGTGGCGTTTTTGCTCCGGTGAGTCTGGAAAAAAGCGCCACCGTCATAGAACGTGTGTTTGACATGTCAACGGTTTTGAACACCACCAAGAAAATAAAACTATTTTTGAACATAAAAGTAGATGAAGTTCCTTTGGGAGGTCGGGCATTCACGAAAGACGGTTCATAACCACTTCATTCATGACCGCCACCGCCATGCCAAACGAAGCCTTAGAAGCATCTCATCCCTTGTTATGACATCTAAGGTAAATACCCAGAAAATGGCATTCTTTCCTATAACAAATTCAATTCAGTTGAATATCTTTTATGATGCAAACTGGATTAGGTGTCATGACACTCAGTGGCAAGGTATTGGGTATTGTGCTTTTTAAGCTCATTGATCTACTGTAAAACTAAGAAACAAACAACAATATTATGTATGATCTAACAAAGAAGCTGGGAATCAATCTATGATCACAGCCTATTGTTAAGTCATATGGTGAAATACAGTTTTATAAAAATTGGGCATCCAACATTCATATCCCACTGATAACCAGTTGCAAACTCCGACTGCGTTTTTTGCTCCGGGGACTTTGGACAAAATGTCGCTATCATAGAATGCATGTTTGGCAAGATACCCTTATGACCGTAAAAAAAACTAATTTTGAACATAAAAGTGAATGAAGTTCCTTAGGTGAGGTCGGGCCTTCACGAACAATGGTTCATAACCACCGCGTTCACGACCACCACCGCCGTGCCAAACAGAGCCTCGGGCTTCGTTTGGCATAGCGGTAGCGGTCGTAAACGCATGGGTTAAACCGTCATTCGTTAATGACCACCTAAAAAATTTCATCTGTATAAACATAAAAGTGGGTGAAGCTCCTTAGGTGGGCGTTAACGAATGATAGTTTAACCCCCACATTCATGACAACCACAGCCATGCCAAACCAAGCCTCAGTCTACCATGACCTTATAAAACATATAGAAATTGATTATCTTCTTATACCAGAAAATATTCATCAAATAATGATCAAGTTGAGTGTGTTCTCACATTCAACTAACTAGCTTACCTTTTTGACAAAGTAAATTTAAGTTCTACATATTTCTCAACACTAGTCAACAAGTTAGGAACATAAACATGCATTCCGAACCTGAAGGAGAGTGTTAGGAAAAAAACAGTTTTATCTGCTGATCCATCGTCAGATCAACTTCATACCAGAATCGATCATTCCGATAGTTTCAATGTGCTTCTTATTTACTTAGAATTCACAGCCCTAATTAACTAAGAACAAAGGAATCCGCAGTAAGCTACTCTCCGAAAGAAGCTCCAGGTTGATCGATCGCCAACTTCAGGTTAGAACAAAAACGCACAACCTAAGAAAACCCCAACAAATTCATGATCTTCTCATTTCCTTAAGCAGAAACGAATCCATTCCATACCTTAGAGCAGAGCCTGAAATCGCCATTGTTTTTCCACGATCCGCTCCTCAAGTATCGATCAGCTCCACATATCCGCCTCAAGGTAGCAATCGAAAGCGCGATGGCGAGGTCGGCGACGTCGTCGGTGAGAACGTCGGGGGTGTTGGTGACGCGAATCCCTTTCTCCCTGCACTTTCCGAGGTCGACCTTGTCGAGGCCAACGCTGAAAGAGGCAACGATTTCTAACGCCGGAAGAGCGTCGATCATCTCCGCATCGGCTCCCACAGACGTGTTCCCCACGACGGCGCGGATATCTCCGGCATTTTCCCGGAGAAACTCGCTACGCTTCTCCGGCGGCGGTTGCCATAAGCGGAAGAGGCTGTGGCGACGGCTGAGCTCTTCTTCTAGGTAGGAATCCATTGGGCACGTAAGCAGAACGCCCAGAGATTTCATGGAAGATAACGCAACAGAGAGGAGAGAGAGGAAGAATGAAACTAGCATTTAACTGTTTTTTTTTGGGCGGTGATATTTGCAGGCATGGATACTTGCAGCCCCTTCTCTTAAAAAGAAAATCAATTTCTTTTTCTAATAAAACCTTTAATTGCCGCCCCCCTCTCATCGCGAACCCTAATCCCACGATACATCTTCCGCCGCTCCGCTCGGAGAAATCATCGCCGACCTCCGCACCGCCGGGCCGACCTCCGCCACCGTGCGAACTGCTCGCCAACGCCGCGCCGCCCATTCGGAAGCCTCCTTGCTGCCGGCGCCGCCACCTGGAGAAGTGTGTGGGTGCGACTGTGCGTTTTCCCTCCTCGCCGGCTGGATAGCAAAGCCCCGATTTCCCCCTCACCGCCCGGTAATGTTTCTGTTGAGCCTCTTTGATGCCGATTAGTTTTTTTTTGTTGATAAGCTCGTCCAAGATGGGGTTTTGGAGTAGCGGGAAGTTGATGCCGATTAGTTTTTGTCACAACCCGCATTTTCTCCGAAATTTTTGAAGTATCAGAGTAGAAGAAAACGCGCGTTGTGATGCCACGTCGGACAGGGGATAACTGTCGACGCTCAGGCAACCACTAACTGCTAAGACTAAGAAAGTTCAAAACTTGAATGATGCGAAACCAATTATATTTTTTGAGGCCGTATCCCTCGGCTTCGTGGATCAACTAGTCCACCCTTTCAAAATTATACTTATACGTAGCGGAAAATACTTTATTCATTTTTTTAACATCCTAGGAGAGTGCTTACGCGTCCCCAGGGGACGCCTAAGACTATGCAAAACCCTGAATTTAATTTATATATCATATATAGGAAATACCCTTTTTTTTACGCGGTTTGAAAATAGTGATTAAGCTCTTTAGAAAGGAAAACATGATGCCTATATTTTTGATATAATAGTTAGTTTCTTTTATAGGTTTTTAAATAACTAGCAACCTAACATAAATCATCCCAGAAGCAAGTTAAATAAACTCCAAAACAGGAAATATAACAGTATAAGCAAGGTACAAAGCTTCTAAAAGAGAAACCACCAGTGGGCGCCAACAACTGACACGAACCCACTGGTGAGTAGGTATATATGTACTACAAGTCTAAAGAACTACCTCCCAGGAGTGAGGAAAAGAAACTCAGCAGCAGCTACAACACTAGCAAACTCCAGAAGAACCCTAGCCGCTCAGTCGGCTATAAACCTGAACCTGAGGCATTCAAAGAAGAGAACGCCTCAGCAAAGCAATATATAGATATGGAAATGAACAATAGCATGAGAAAGAAGTGAAACAGGTAAGAGCTAAAGTAAACAAGTGCAGGAAAATACTCGCCATGAGTAGGTAAAAAGGGGTGCACCAAGTGCACGGGTGAGGTCATGCCTCTCACATATCTGCAGGAAGGATTAGCAAAGTAACAGATAATTTCAAGTATAGAGCTAGAGCAGGAAGAGCCACCTAGTACTGGAGATGGACAAAAACGGAAATAAGGGCCTAGACTGGTGGCAACGGTCCAACCACGTCTCACAGGCCTAAACATCTCAAGGTGCTGTGGTGGTGGCATCGGCCAACTCAACCAAACAGCTCACATTGTCTTAATAAGACAAGAAGTAAAACACAGGTGGCGGCATCGGTCCGACCCCCCTCAAAACCACATCCAACTCCAGCACTAAATGACTCGGGAAAAAACCCCTTCCTGGTAGTCCCATGAACCACCATGAAGTCAACACTGAACCCTAAACATCTAGAGTAACCCGCCTAGGAGACTTGGCTGACGACGTTGGTTAACTAGACCCGCATCTAACCTCGCAACTATATACAACTTCAGTACACAAAGCACTACAGTTAATAAAAACACTTGATTAAATCATATCATCAGCAGTTATCTTAGGCTAAACTTCCGTCTCAAGAGTTTTTTTTTTACACCTACGAAATCTCATATACTTACCAGGGAACCGAGCCCAAGCTTCGTTTATTCAAGCGCCTTGATACGAGTGAAAGAAAATAACACAATACTAGCTGTAACTGCGTAGCCCGATTCTACACCCGCACAAGTAAATCGATACAACACATGCACGATTAGTTCACTAACAACACATATACGCGCAAATTTAGGGGTTTGATACCGCACAAAAGCACGGGGATTCGACATTTCATGCAAACCGGAGGATTAACGCTAGACAAAACATGAGAATTTGGGGGGGGGGGGGAACTACTGATACAAATCCGATCTTCCTTCTTTTTTTTTCTTTTCTTTTGGACAACCAAGTCTACTACAACAAGATTCTTGCAACTAATACTAACGAGCTCACATCAATAGTTTACCCCCAAAGAAAACCGCAAACAATAAACTACCTCACGAATGAACAAAACTTGGAATTTAGGGCACTTAGACTATATTCTAACGGGGCAAGATTCCTAGTGCAAGCAAGAATAAAAGAGGACCATAAGACCGCCTTCCCGAAGGATAAAATTAGCCAACATAATAAGGGGAAACATGAGGGGCCTTGCATAAAAAAAATATAGGAGGATAACACAAGGGAGTATTCATGAATCAAGCAACGGTTCTAGCAAAAGAAAAATTACTTTGGCAAGGGAATACTTGCCTAAATCCTTGGAGGAATTCGGCCAACACTTTCTTCCCAAAAGGTCCAGATCACAGCCAACAGCCCTAAGAAATCACTGGACAAAAACACCGGGCGGTCAAGCATGGAAAAACGAGAACTTCATCACCGATCGGAAAAAAAAAGAATGGAGAAATCCCAAATTGGTTACCTCGGAACGCAGATCTAGCCTAGAGGAGTCCGAATCCGGCCTCGAACTGGAGATCCGGGCAGAAATGGCCGGCGAACGGGCGGCCGGAGCGCTGCGGGAGGCTTCCGCCCGAATTCTTCTTCCGCTCGGTCGCCTGCGTCGGGTTTGGGGGGATTTCTAACCTAACCGGTGGCAAAGAATATATATATAAACCTATTATTTACTTATACATCCTTATATATTTGCACACCACACTCTCACATATATATTTACACACACACAAAAATACACATATATATACATATATTTATACATACTCATAAATACACACACATATATATATATTCCTACACACACATATAAATATACTTATTAACTGACTAAGACAACCGCTAACCACACTAGCTACAAGCACTAAAATACATGTACACGTCTATTAACATGCATTCGTGCACACAAATTTCCTACCCCGGACGCAAGCACACGCACGCGCACGTACTACTTACAAACCTTGCAAGCACGTGCACGTGCAATTACACAACGGCACGTCCAAATCGCTCGTTATGCCCTAAATGCGTAAACATGCAAATACGCTCACATAAATGACGGCTCGCTAACTAGCGACCGTCGAAAAGGCGCGAAAACTAACATTCTCGGATTCCGACCAAATCCGCACCGTAGCTAAACACTCGGGCTACGAAAACATCGGCGAAGTCGGACACAACCTCCGACGACCACACACTTGGGCAAACCTCGCCCGAAGCCAAAGTACAGGGATTCCCTAAGAGGCTCAGCCGGGCTCCAAAACAGACACCGGCTAGCTGGGGAAACCATACAACAGGCTAAAACCTCTAAGAACACCTAACGAGGTACTCTAACAACGGCACGAGCCGGGAATGCGCCAACGTAACGCCAAACGAGAACTTAAATAATTGCCGAAAATTCAGGGGCGTTACAGTGTAAGACCCCCTTTTTTTTTTCTTTTTCGACTCCGGGGTCTTAGGCCCAGATCCGCCGTTTTGCGGTGACTCCTTCACGCCCTGAAGGGTCATCACCACAAAGCGCCGAATCTGCCGGCCAATTCGATCACATAAAAGTAGCATAATGAAGTAAAATGAAGTCCATCTGTCCACAGAAAATCATATGACATATATAAATATAACTCCACGAAGGGAGTGTCCACAGAAGACAACATCAGAGTAGCAAAAATACGGGCTTATGCCCGGTACAACATATCCTCACTACAAAGTCACTCATGCGGAAGCAAAAGCTGAAAAACTACTCAGGGTCGAGACTCACAGTCCCGGCTGTATGAACTCCGGAGCTAGACTGCCCCATCTCCAAGCGCACCGGTCTCTGGGGCTGCTCCTCCATGCTGGTCTCCGCGATCCCCTAAATGATGCGGTCGAAAACCGTTAGTCTAAAAGACTAAGTCCTATCATCCCCCACCCCTTCCCCCACGGCTCCTAGGCACCGAGCGGAGAGGAAGAAAGGGAAGGACATGAAGGTGGAGAATATCGAAGCAGATGGCAGCGGTCCTATTCTAGCAAGTTCTATAGCATATAAAGACAATAAAATGTAAGCTGAAATGTAACCTTCACTTATGTGGAAAAACACATAAGCCAAGGGTCTTTTGCAAGGCTCCCATCGTATAAAAAGTCCCATACCGATTTATACGTTGGGGTGTCGGTGGTCACACAGCAGTAACTAAATATATCAAAATTAACCTTAATTTATAAACTTGCCCACACAAGCTTATAGACCAAGGGGTCGTTTTGCAGGTCCTAATGTATAAGCGTCCCATTCCACTTATACATCAGGTGTCAGGGGTTAAATGAATCGATTATGCTATGACATGCAAGTGGGTATGATGGACATGCAAGTGCAACGCACACACCCGACTCTGTGCACACAGACCTTTAGTTCCCCCTTTCTGGAGCCGTAACCTCCCAGGATACCTCCGTAGTGGCAGACGGAAGCGGTGGGTTGGGCCTCGCCCACCTCTAAACCAGTAAGGCACTACCGGTCAGACCTATCGTACGCCTCAACGCTTGGTGCACGAAGCGGACTCCTGCGTACTCTTGCCGGCTGGCGCACCGGACTTCTGTTGGCGAAGTGCTAACCACACTTGCCGAGTCAACGTATTGGCGTCGGTGCATCGACCCTCCAATACCGAAAACCCACCACCTTAATTTATTTTCCTTTTATGCACATGCAGATTTAGCGTAAACAAAACCCGAGCCGAAGCTCCCCGGACCAAGAGTCCGTCTTTTAACCATCCGAGCCGAAGCTCCCAGCTGACTTTTGGTGCTAACAGTGCCTGTGAAATGTGCAACCCTAATTACTAAGTTACTCTTTTCAGCTTGTTAAACAGTTTACGTTAACCCAGGACTGCCCCCGGTATTCCCTGTGAAGGGCTCTCAAGGGGCACTAGGAACTGTGTTGGGATTACGCCCAGCGTTCCCTTTCGCAAGGTACTTATTTTATTATTGGTTGATCCCCTTACCCATTATTTTCTCATGTTTCGATACGCTAATCCTAGGGTGATTTGACTCCAACTCTCCTTGGGTAGGACGATCTTTCGTCGGACCCGAACGCCTTTAAACCCTAGACAAATCCACACCCTACTCACTCATCTTCCAAAGATGCAGCCCTTTCCACTTGTCCTTACAGCAAACCATCAAGACCCATCATACGTGCCCTAATTCAATCCCAATGAAATCCTGCAGTTTTGCTATATGCAGACCACTTAAGCTACGTGACCCGTAAAAGGGGAAGTACATGAAATACTCATCCAGTACCCTTATGATAATTATCAGAGGTCTATTATGATAAATATAGACTAAATTCAGAAAATCATATTTTTCCCAATTAATCTACTATTTATTGAATTTTCCTCAAAAACTAGGCCATAGTCGATTTGAACATGAACCATAAGATTTTCTCAGGTAATGGCCTCCTAAAATTTGTATTCACTAAATAACAGAGAAGTATCATTGGATGCTAATTTTCATAATTTTCCAGATAATTCTTGACCTCTAAAGGATTTATTAAAATAATTCCAAAAATCAAAAATAATGAAGGAAGTGCCACATGTATGTCTCCAATAATTATGTAAAAATTACTAGGGCTTCATAGGGAACTAAAAACATCATGATGAAGAAATTAAAATTTTTCAGACAATATAAAAGTCATTATTAAATTTTCCAAGGTTCCATGGAATTAAATAATTAAAGAAGCAGCCACTAAATATCATTCTCCAAAAATTCCATAAAAATTTACAGAGATGGGTAACATGATTATAAGCCCCTTGGCTAAGTTTTATCAAGTTTAAGCAAGTATAGTGCTCTGCAAAAACTCTTAAGTGGAAATTATAAAATGTAACTCTGTGAATAAAGTACCAAAAATATTCATCCAAAATTATTTATAAAATTTCCAGTGACATGTATGCCCTAAGCATCTATCCATTCAAAATCTCAGCCCTTTGCAGATAGTTTTGGTATTAGTTCTTATGGTTTCAAGCTAGTGCCCTAAACTAGGGTTATGGATTTAAGGGGTCCTAAGTCTTCCAAATGCCCTAAAATTTTAACCATAGGACCATAGTGACCCTATGGACATCATTCCCAAGTTTCAAGCCCATCCAAGGTCTTTTGACCCCAATTTCTTCAAACCCTAGCAAATTACCCTAAAGGGTCTACCCTACACTTCTAGGGCTACCCTAGCCCAATCCACTCCAAACTTCATGAGTGAGTGCAAAAAGTTAAATCATATCAGTGGCCTAAGTTTCAGCCTCTGTTGAGGTGATTTGGTCACTTAAAACCAAAAGTGCAACTTTTGACCAAAATGCCCTCCATAGGGTAGAACTAGGGTTGGGTCAAAACCTATCCAAAACTCACCCAATCTACCTGAAATTTTATACAGGGACCTAATTGGAGCCCAGGGACCACTCACCAAAATTTGGGAGGGTTTGGATGTGTTTAAGGCACCTATTTAATTTATCTAATGATTATTAAATTTTTACCAAAACTATAGAAATATTTTCTCCAAAAATTCCCATTTTTGGGCAGGCCCTAGGTATGCCTAGGATAGACCCTCTGCCAAAATTTCAGCCCATTTGGGCTTGGGGAGAAGAGTGGGCACTCATTTTAGTGACTGCCTAGCCCTAAGGACATGTCCCACCAAAATGGGTGCCCTGGTCTAACCAGTGACCCAAAAGGGTCCCAACAATTTTTGCTGCAAACTAGACACCCTAAGCTACAATGTTCATGTTGGGCAAATTTCCATCCAAGGTCCCTAGGTATTTTTAAACATTAATTACATTAAATACATCCAGTGTGACAAAAATGAAATAAATTTTATTTAACTCCTATAGTATCTGATCTGATGCCGCACGAATCTTGGCGCAGATCGACGGCATCTGGTCATCGTCCCCACTGAGCCAACGGCTGGGATTGGTTCTGCCTGGAGCGATTTCCAAGCTCTGCCGCCGGCGATCCAGCCCCTTCCCCGGCCGGCCACCGTCACCAACACCTCCGTGGAGGTGGTGGCTGTCGTCAGGCGGCGGCTCCGCCGCCGGAGAGGTGTTTTCCGGCGGATTGAGCAAGAATTTTCCTTGCCGAAACCAGGAGAAATCCTGGATTCGATCGGGCTCAATTGAGCCCGATACTCTAGCCTAAGGATTCCTAGGATCTACCCGCGAGTTAAGGAGAGGAGGAGGACCTTCCTGGCGGCCTGGATGCGAGAGGAGCGGCGGGATGCCATTGGCGACGGCGGCGGCGCTCGGCTTCTGCAACTGCACGGTGGAAGGGCTCGTCTCCTCCAGGTAAGTGCTCCAAAATGATCCCCTCGGCTCCCTGATGGTGTTTAAATGGCAATTGGGGGAGGGGAGAGGCCGGTTCTTCAATGGCCATTATCTCCATTAATGGAGTGGCTCGGGTTGTGTGGAGGGGGGCTGAACCCACCCCTTGGTGGCCGGGAAACGGCTGGAATCAACTCCTCTCTCCTAGAGGAGTTGATTGCAGCCATAAAGGGTGGCTGTTAGTCTCCCTTGGCCGGCCTCTTACTTCCCCCTTCTCCTTCCTCATTTCTCTCTCCTCCATTATCATGGAGAGGAGCTTTTTCTCTCTCCTAGTCACCTCTGGTTGACTAGTCAACCCCACACGCTAAAGGCAGCCCACTGGATTATGATGATCATGGGAATGGGCTTAGCCTAAGGGAGAAGTGGCTTGAGCTTGGGTTAGCCCTTTTTGGGCTAAGTTGACTTGGCCCTCAATGAGGGTTGACTTGGCCAATTTGACCATCTAGGTTGACCCCATTGGGTCCTGGGTGGTTCATTGGCCTCCCCTAAGGTCTATGTAGGGCTGGGTAGGGTTGACTTGGCACCTTAAAGGTCACTTGACCCTTGGTAAGGTCACTTTGACCATTTAGAGCTAGAGTTGACCTGGGTCAACATGACCATTAGGGTCCACCCCTATGGATCCTTGGTGACCCATTGACTTCCCTTAGGGTCTAGGTAGAGTTATATGGGGTTGCCCTGTACTTTGGAGGTCACATACCCTTAGTAGGGGTACTTTGACCAGATTAGGGCTTGAGTTGACTTGGGTCAACCTGGCCTCTAGGGCTGACCCCAATGTGTCCTTAGTGACCCATTGTCCTCACTTTAGGGTTAGGAGGGCATAGGTGGGGTCCTCTAGACTAGGAGTGGGTCTATTGGCCCTAAGTGGGCTAGGTTGACCTATGTAGGGCTAGGGTTGACCTTGGTCAACTGGGCCTCTTGGGTTGGCCCTAATGGGTCCTTTTGGCTCTAATGGGTCTCCCAAAATGTTTGGGAGTGTTGTGATAGGGTCTTGGGGTCATGGTGAAGCCCCATTGTCATCCTAAACTATTGTTCAGAATTCTACTACCTGCAGACCATGGTGATCCCTACCTTGGCCTCCTATCTCTTGGCCCATTTCTGGCTTCCCAGGGTTTTGTCATGACCTAGTCATGGCCAAAACCACTCTTAGGGGTCTAGTTGGAAATGGGATGTTACAAATCCCAATAAACAAAACAAAGATTTCGTCCCCGAAATCAAGGTTGGACCTACGGGTCTTATTACCGAAGGAAAGAGTCTTGTAACATCCCATTATGACGTCTTGTTTGTTAAATTTGATTTAAGGGAAAACTTAGATCTAAGACCCCTTTCGCCCAAACGGTGAACCAAAATCCCAATAAACAAAGTTAAGCCCCCAATAAACAAAGATAAGCCCCTATCTACCTAGAGCAGCCCTTAGTATACTTAAAGCAGAAAAATAAATTAACATCTTGAGGGGTCTGAGAGGTATACCTGACTGAATAGCTCGGGGTATCTTTGTCGCATCAGGTCCTGTGGCTCCCAGGTATGCTCCTCCTGGCCGTGGTTCCTCCACAGGACCTTGACTAGAGGGACCCTCTTGCGTCGTAAGACCCGCACTCCTCGGTCGTCGATCCTCACAGGCTCCAAATGAACAGACCGGTCTGAAGCTACCGGCCCTTCGGTGGTCAGAATCTGCTGCTCCGGGCGTAGTAGAGCCCTCCTCAAAGAAGAAATGTGGAAGACGTCGTGCAGCGCTTCTAGCTCTGGTGGTAACTCCAGCCGGTAGGCTAGGGGTCCGATCCGCTCCAGGATCCTGTAAGGGCCCATGTACCTAGGGCTGAGCTTCTTCCTCCGACCACGCACCCGTGAAACTCCATGCATGGGCCGGATTTTCAGAAACACCCGGTCCCCCACCTGGAACTCCACCTGCCGATGTCGGGCGTCATAGTACTTGGCCTGTCTACTCTGCGCCTCGAGCATCCTGTCTCTGATCAGCCTCACTTGTGCCTCGGTGTCTTCAACAAACTCTGACCCCAATACCTTCGGATCTTCGTTCTGCACCCATGAGAGCGGGGTCCGGCATCTCCTCCCGTACAAGGCTTCGTAAGGTGCCATCCTGATGCTGGACTGGTGGCTGTTGTTATAGGAGAACTCGACAAGGGGTAAGAGTTTCTCCCACGGTTCCCCACGGTCCAAAATGCAGAGCCTCAAAAGGTCCTCCAGCGTCCGGTTGGTGCGTTCTGTCTGCCCGTCTGTCTGGGGGTGGAATGCAGTGCTGAAAGTCAATCGCGTGCCTAAGTAAGCTTGCACGGACCTCCACTCCCTAGAGGTGAACCTGCCATCCCGATCCGACACTATCGTCCTGGGCACACCATGATAACGAATGAACTGCTCCACAAACTTCCGCACCAGTACTCCTACTGAATCATCCTTCCTGATCGGTATAAATCGAGCCACCTTGGTCAACCGATCGACGATTACCCAGATCGAGTCGTTCCCTGTCCGAGACCGGGGAAGCCCATGTATGAAGTCCATGGCTATGTCATCAAACTTCCACTCCGGCACCGGGAGTGGCTGCAATAATCCCGCGGGGTTCCTGCACTCCGCCTTCACTAGCTGACATGCCTCACAGTGGGTCACGAAGTGTGAGACATCCTTCTTCATGCCCGGCCAGTACATCGTCTTCTTCAAATCAGCCGTCATCTTTGTGATCCCCGGGTGTACGGAATACCGGCTGCAGTGCGCCTCCATCATAATATCCTCCCGGATCTGGCCTCCCTCCGGTATATACACCCGTCCTCTGAAGCACACCAGATCGTCCCTCAGTGTGTAGTCCCCTGCAGTGCCTGCCTCCAGAGCTCGGAAGATGGGCTCTAACTTGGCATCCTGCCTCTGTCCCTCTCTGACCCGGTCTCTGATGTCATCGGTAGCGCCTATCGCGGCCAAGTACTCCTCATAGAGCTCAGGATCATCAGACGACACCAGAGTAATGTGCATGTCCTCTAGTCTCTGCAGCAGCTCCATAGACATCAACTGAGGCTCTGCTCCTGCTGTGGCAGCTCTCCGACTCAGTGCATCCGCTACCACGTTCGCCTTCCCCGGGTGGTAATGCATCTCATACTGATAGTCAGAAAGGAACTCCACCCAACGTCTCTGCCTGATGTTTAGTTCCTTCTGCGTGTCCACGTACTTAAGGTTCTTATGATCGGAGTATATGTCACAGTGGACTCCATAAAGGTAGTGCCGCCATATTTTTAGTGCGAATACAACTGCCCCCATCTCCAGGTCGTGCACTGGGTAGTTCTTCTCATGGGTCTTCAGCTGGCGGGAAGCATAAGCTATGACGTGTCCGTTCTGCATCAGTACTGCTCCCATCCCCTGATATGATGCGTCGGTGTAGACCTGGAATCCCTCCCTCCCCGAGGGGAGAGTAAGAATGGGAGCCGAGGTCAGCCGATCCTTCAGCTCCTGGAAAGCTGTCTGGCACTGCGGGGTCCACACGAACGGTACCTCCTTCTTTGTCAAGGATGTGAGCGGGAGGGCGATTCGAGAGAATCCTTCTACGAATTTCCGGTAATAACCGGCAAGTCCCAGGAAACTTCGCACGTCTGTGGCCGTCTTCAGCGGCGGCCAATCCCTGACTGCCTGAATCTTTGCCGGGTCCACCGCCAGCCCGGCTCCGCTGATAATGTGGCCTAAGAAAGCCACCTCCTTCAACCAGAACTGACACTTGCTGAACTTCGCATAAAGGCGATGCTCCCGCAGTCTCTCCAAGGTCAGTGCCAGATGTCGCGTGTGCTCCTCCTCCGTCTTAGAATAGATAAGGATGTCGTCTATGAATACTATGACGAACACATCCAAATAAGCCTCGAAGACCCGGTTCATGAGGCTCATAAACGCCGACGGAGCATTCGTGAGCCCAAAGGGCATCACGATGAACTCATACAATCCATATCGGCTACTAAAGGCCGTCTTCGGAATATCCTCCTCCTGGATCCGCAGCTGGTAGTAGCCTGACCTCAAGTCCAGCTTCGAAAAGTAATGGGCTCCCTCCAGCTGATCGAACAACTCGTCTATCCTGGGGAGCGGATAGGTATTTCGGACGGTCAGCCTGTTTAGTGCTCGATAGTCGATGCACAGGCGTAAAGTGCCGTCCTTCTTCTTTACGAATAGGACAGGAGCTCCCCATGATGAGGAGCTCGGCCTAACAAATCCTGCTTCCACCAGCTCTTGCAACTGTGTCCGAAACTCCGCCAACTCCTTCGGGGCCATCCGATAAGGGGCCTTGGATACCGGCTTAGCCCCTGGTACCAGCTGAATCTGGAAGTCCTTTTCCCTATGCGGAGGTAGTCCCGGCAGCTTATCCGGAAAAATGTCGGCGTAGTCACGAACCACCGGAATGTTAGCAATCAGGTCCTTCTCCTCAGTCATCTCGAACAATACTTGATATACCTCGTCCCCTTGCATATGAGCCTTAATGGCCTGAATAGATGAAAGCAGGCGTCGGGAGACCGGTGTAGTACCTTCGAATGTCGCATAAGTATCGCCGTGGCTGAGCACGACCCTCCTTGCCGGGCAATCAATCTGGGCATGGTTCCAGACGAGCCATGTCATGCCCAAGATGAGGTCGAAGTCCGGCATCCTCAGGATCGTTGCCGGGGCCTCGAGTGTCAACCCGTCTATGGTAACCTCCAGGAGGCACTTTTCTGTGGACTGAATCTCCATCCCATTGGGGAGGCGCACCCTCCTGGGTAGTCCTGTATAGCAACGAATCTGATCCAGGTCCTTGACGAAATCCTCCGATACAAAGTTATGTGATGCCCCCGTGTCGAACAGGGTGTGGGCAGGCTTGCCGCACACCATCACCATTCCTGCAATGACCCTGTCCGGGTTCCGGGGCTGTGCTAAGTCCAGAGCGTAAATCTGCTCCCCATTCTGCCTGCGGTCGCCTCCCTGGTAACCACGTCCTCGGCCGCGTCCTCGGCCTCCGAAATGCTGGGCTGGTGGGCCACCTCGTGGTGCTGGAGGTGGTGCCCCCCTCATAGGGCAATCTCTCCGGAGGTGTCCCACCTGGTGACAGTGGAAGCACTCCGGCGGGGGATACGCCATACCCCGGGGTCTCTGCATCTCCTGGATCCGGAGAGGTTGAGGGGCCAAGACCACCTGCTCTCTCGGCTCCTGCCTCAACTCCTGACGAGGCTGCTCCTCTGCCCTTCTTCCATCTGGTACGATGCCTCGCCGCTGATCATTTCGGGCCCTCCGGCCCTGGTCCTCCGTTTGCCGTTTCCGGCCCCGAGTGGTGTGCCAGTCAGCCTCAATCCTCTTCGCCATCTCTAAAATCCGGGAGATGGGCCCGTCAGAGACAAAAAGCAAAGCCTCTCTCAACTCCTCTTTTAGGCCCTTATAAAACCTCTTGACGTACCCCGCTTCATCCAGCTGATAAGAGCCCGCATATCGGGCCAAATGATCGAACTCTCGGTGGTACTCCACCACTGTCCTGGTGCCCTGCCTCAGCTGCAAGAAACGCTCCTCCAACTCATCCCTGGCCGACTGAGGAACAAAGTGCTCCAGCAGCGTGGCCCTGAATTCTTCCCATGTGATTTCTGCAATCTCTCTATCTGCAAAAGTCGTGTCCAACAGCGTCTTCCACCACCGCTTGGCATGTGACTCCAAGCAAGATACCACTAGGGCCACCCTCTCCTCCCAGGGGCATCGTATCCCCGTCAACATCTCGTACATCACATCCAGCCACTCCTCTGTCCGTACTGCCGACTCCGTCCCCAAGTAAGATGGGGGAGAGAGTCCTCGGAAGGTGCTCATCCAGTTGGCCCCTGGGTTTGGCTGCTGGGCTGGGGCTTGCTGAGCCCGGAAGGCCTCAAGGATGGCTGTAAGGGTCTGCCCCATGTCTGACTGGAGGAAAGGTGTGGGGACCATGGGAGGTGGTGCAATGTCTGGAATCTGCTGAGCTCCACCTTGTGGGGTGGGCTGAGCTGAGGGCTGCAAAATGAACTTCATCAGTAGGTAATCGACTCAATGCCTAATGATAGTGGACAATTTATATGTGATTCCCCCATATGGGCACACCACCGCTTCCGCTGCTTAGTTTGTCCCCAAACTAAACCCGCGCGGGGGTGACCCAGGGTTGTGGACGGCTACTTTTCGATCGAGGTTTGCTCTGATACCACTTGTAAGACCCCCTTTTTTTTTCTTTTTCGACTCCGGGGTCTTAGGCCCAGATCCGCCGTTTTGCGGTGACTCCTTCACGCCCTGAAGGGTCATCACCACAAAGCGCCGAATCTGCCGGCCAATTCGATCACATAAAAGTAGCATAATGAAGTAAAATGAAGTCCATCTGTCCACAGAAAATCATATGACATATATAAATATAACTCCACGAAGGGAGTGTCCACAGAAGACAACATCAGAGTAGCAAAAATACGGGCTTATGCCCGGTACAACATATCCTCACTACAAAGTCACTCATGCGGAAGCAAAAGCTGAAAAACTACTCAGGGTCGAGACTCACAGTCCCGGCTGTATGAACTCCGGAGCTAGACTGCCCCATCTCCAAGCGCACCGGTCTCTGGGGCTGCTCCTCCATGCTGGTCTCCGCGATCCCCTAAATGATGCGGTCGAAAACCGTTAGTCTAAAAGACTAAGTCCTATCATCCCCCACCCCTTCCCCCACGGCTCCTAGGCACCGAGCGGAGAGGAAGAAAGGGAAGGACATGAAGGTGGAGAATATCGAAGCAGATGGCAGCGGTCCTATTCTAGCAAGTTCTATAGCATATAAAGACAATAAAATGTAAGCTGAAATGTAACCTTCACTTATGTGGAAAAACACATAAGCCAAGGGGTCTTTTGCAAGGCTCCCATCGTATAAAAAGTCCCATACCGATTTATACGTTGGGGTGTCGGTGGTCACACAGCAGTAACTAAATATATCAAAATTAACCTTAATTTATAAACTTGCCCACACAAGCTTATAGACCAAGGGGTCGTTTTGCAGGTCCTAATGTATAAGCGTCCCATTCCACTTATACATCAGGTGTCAGGGGTTAAATGAATCGATTATGCTATGACATGCAAGTGGGTATGATGGACATGCAAGTGCAACGCACACACCCGACTCTGTGCACACAGACCTTTAGTTCCCCCTTTCTGGAGCCGTAACCTCCCAGGATACCTCCGTAGTGGCAGACGGAAGCGGTGGGTTGGGCCTCGCCCACCTCTAAACCAGTAAGGCACTACCGGTCAGACCTATCGTACGCCTCAACGCTTGGTGCACGAAGCGGACTCCTGCGTACTCTTGCCGGCTGGCGCACCGGACTTCTGTTGGCGAAGTGCTAACCACACTTGCCGAGTCAACGTATTGGCGTCGGTGCATCGACCCTCCAATACCGAAAACCCACCACCTTAATTTATTTTCCTTTTATGCACATGCAGATTTAGCGTAAACAAAACCCGAGCCGAAGCTCCCCGGACCAAGAGTCCGTCTTTTAACCATCCGAGCCGAAGCTCCCAGCTGACTTTTGGTGCTAACAGTGCCTGTGAAATGTGCAACCCTAATTACTAAGTTACTCTTTTCAGCTTGTTAAACAGTTTACGTTAACCCAGGACTGCCCCCGGTATTCCCTGTGAAGGGCTCTCAAGGGGCACTAGGAACTGTGTTGGGATTACGCCCAGCGTTCCCTTTCGCAAGGTACTTATTTTATTATTGGTTGATCCCCTTACCCATTATTTTCTCATGTTTCGATACGCTAATCCTAGGGTGATTTGACTCCAACTCTCCTTGGGTAGGACGATCTTTCGTCGGACCCGAACGCCTTTAAACCCTAGACAAATCCACACCCTACTCACTCATCTTCCAAAGATGCAGCCCTTTCCACTTGTCCTTACAGCAAACCATCAAGACCCATCATACGTGCCCTAATTCAATCCCAATGAAATCCTGCAGTTTTGCTATATGCAGACCACTTAAGCTACGTGACCCGTAAAAGGGGAAGTACATGAAATACTCATCCAGTACCCTTATGATAATTATCAGAGGTCTATTATGATAAATATAGACTAAATTCAGAAAATCATATTTTTCCCAATTAATCTACTATTTATTGAATTTTCCTCAAAAACTAGGCCATAGTCGATTTGAACATGAACCATAAGATTTTCTCAGGTAATGGCCTCCTAAAATTTGTATTCACTAAATAACAGAGAAGTATCATTGGATGCTAATTTTCATAATTTTCCAGATAATTCTTGACCTCTAAAGGATTTATTAAAATAATTCCAAAAATCAAAAATAATGAAGGAAGTGCCACATGTATGTCTCCAATAATTATGTAAAAATTACTAGGGCTTCATAGGGAACTAAAAACATCATGATGAAGAAATTAAAATTTTTCAGACAATATAAAAGTCATTATTAAATTTTCCAAGGTTCCATGGAATTAAATAATTAAAGAAGCAGCCACTAAATATCATTCTCCAAAAATTCCATAAAAATTTACAGAGATGGGTAACATGATTATAAGCCCCTTGGCTAAGTTTTATCAAGTTTAAGCAAGTATAGTGCTCATGCAAAAACTCTTAAGTGGAAATTATAAAATGTAACTCTGTGAATAAAGTACCAAAAATATTCATCCAAAATTATTTATAAAATTTCCAGTGACATGTATGCCCTAAGCATCTATCCATTCAAAATCTCAGCCCTTTGCAGATAGTTTTGGTATTAGTTCTTATGGTTTCAAGCTAGTGCCCTAAACTAGGGTTATGGATTTAAGGGGTCCTAAGTCTTCCAAATGCCCTAAAATTTTAACCATAGGACCATAGTGACCCTATGGACATCATTCCCAAGTTTCAAGCCCATCCAAGGTCTTTTGACCCCAATTTCTTCAAACCCTAGCAAATTACCCTAAAGGGTCTACCCTACACTTCTAGGGCTACCCTAGCCCAATCCACTCCAAACTTCATGAGTGAGTGCAAAAAGTTAAATCATATCAGTGGCCTAAGTTTCAGCCTCTGTTGAGGTGATTTGGTCACTTAAAACCAAAAGTGCAACTTTTGACCAAAATGCCCTCCATAGGGTAGAACTAGGGTTGGGTCAAAACCTATCCAAAACTCACCCAATCTACCTGAAATTTTATACAGGGACCTAATTGGAGCCCAGGGACCACTCACCAAAATTTGGGAGGGTTTGGATGTGTTTAAGGCACCTATTTAATTTATCTAATGATTATTAAATTTTTACCAAAACTATAGAAATATTTTCTCCAAAAATTCCCATTTTTGGGCAGGCCCTAGGTATGCCTAGGATAGACCCTCTGCCAAAATTTCAGCCCATTTGGGCTTGGGGAGAAGAGTGGGCACTCATTTTAGTGACTGCCTAGCCCTAAGGACATGTCCCACCAAAATGGGTGCCCTGGTCTAACCAGTGACCCAAAAGGGTCCCAACAATTTTTGCTGCAAACTAGACACCCTAAGCTACAATGTTCATGTTGGGCAAATTTCCATCCAAGGTCCCTAGGTATTTTTAAACATTAATTACATTAAATACATCCAGTGTGACAAAAATGAAATAAATTTTATTTAACTCCTATAGTATCTGATCTGATGCCGCACGAATCTTGGCGCAGATCGACGGCATCTGGTCATCGTCCCCACTGAGCCAACGGCTGGGATTGGTTCTGCCTGGAGCGATTTCCAAGCTCTGCCGCCGGCGATCCAGCCCCTTCCCCGGCCGGCCACCGTCACCAACACCTCCGTGGAGGTGGTGGCTGTCGTCAGGCGGCGGCTCCGCCGCCGGAGAGGTGTTTTCCGGCGGATTGAGCAAGAATTTTCCTTGCCGAAACCAGGAGAAATCCTGGATTCGATCGGGCTCAATTGAGCCCGATACTCTAGCCTAAGGATTCCTAGGATCTACCCGCGAGTTAAGGAGAGGAGGAGGACCTTCCTGGCGGCCTGGATGCGAGAGGAGCGGCGGGATGCCATTGGCGACGGCGGCGGCGCTCGGCTTCTGCAACTGCACGGTGGAAGGGCTCGTCTCCTCCAGGTAAGTGCTCCAAAATGATCCCCTCGGCTCCCTGATGGTGTTTAAATGGCAATTGGGGGAGGGGAGAGGCTGGTTCTTCAATGGCCATTATCTCCATTAATGGAGTGGCTCGGGTTGTGTGGAGGGGGGCTGAACCCACCCCTTGGTGGCCGGGAAACGGCTGGAATCAACTCCTCTCTCCTAGAGGAGTTGATTGCAGCCATAAAGGGTGGCTGTTAGTCTCCCTTGGCCGGCCTCTTACTTCCCCCTTCTCCTTCCTCATTTCTCTCTCCTCCATTATCATGGAGAGGAGCTTTTTCTCTCTCCTAGTCACCTCTGGTTGACTAGTCAACCCCACACGCTAAAGGCAGCCCACTGGATTATGATGATCATGGGAATGGGCTTAGCCTAAGGGAGAAGTGGCTTGAGCTTGGGTTAGCCCTTTTTGGGCTAAGTTGACTTGGCCCTCAATGAGGGTTGACTTGGCCAATTTGACCATCTAGGTTGACCCCATTGGGTCCTGGGTGGTTCATTGGCCTCCCCTAAGGTCTATGTAGGGCTGGGTAGGGTTGACTTGGCACCTTAAAGGTCACTTGACCCTTGGTAAGGTCACTTTGACCATTTAGAGCTAGAGTTGACCTGGGTCAACATGACCATTAGGGTCCACCCCTATGGATCCTTGGTGACCCATTGACTTCCCTTAGGGTCTAGGTAGAGTTATATGGGGTTGCCCTGTACTTTGGAGGTCACATACCCTTAGTAGGGGTACTTTGACCAGATTAGGGCTTGAGTTGACTTGGGTCAACCTGGCCTCTAGGGCTGACCCCAATGTGTCCTTAGTGACCCATTGTCCTCACTTTAGGGTTAGGAGGGCATAGGTGGGGTCCTCTAGACTAGGAGTGGGTCTATTGGCCCTAAGTGGGCTAGGTTGACCTATGTAGGGCTAGGGTTGACCTTGGTCAACTGGGCCTCTTGGGTTGGCCCTAATGGGTCCTTTTGGCTCTAATGGGTCTCCCAAAATGTTTGGGAGTGTTGTGATAGGGTCTTGGGGTCATGGTGAAGCCCCATTGTCATCCTAAACTATTGTTCAGAATTCTACTACCTGCAGACCATGGTGATCCCTACCTTGGCCTCCTATCTCTTGGCCCATTTCTGGCTTCCCAGGGTTTTGTCATGACCTAGTCATGACCAAAACCACTCTTAGGGGTCTAGTTGGAAATGGGATGTTACATACAGTCACTCCCCCTAAAAGAAAGTTTCGTCCCGAAACTTTACGTACACTACCTCTACTATAGCAGGAAAGTAACAATATAAAAGTTACTAGAAATAGAACATACCCAACGATCAGGAGAACAGGCGAGGGTAAGCCTCCCTCATCGCCGACTCTAGCTCCCAAGTCGCGCTTTCCAAACCTTGATTCTTCCAAAGAACCTTCACCATCGGGATAGACTTCGACCGCAGCACCCGGTCCTGAGTATCCAAGATGCGGATCGGCACCTCAACATACGAGAGATTGGGTTCCAACTGGGGCACGGCATCCAAGACTTGCCCTCTGCTCCGCACACACTTTCGCAGCTGGCTCACGTGAAAGACATTATGCACGCCAGGGAAGTTGGCGGGTAGATCCAACCTATATGCTGCCACACCAATACGCTCCAAAATTCTGAATGGGCCCACATACCTCGGATCCAGCTTACGGTTCTTGCCGAACCTCTTCACTCCAACCATCGGAGACACCTTCAAGAAAACCAAATCCTCTACCGAAAATTCCAAATCAGACCTACGCCGGTTGGCGTTTTTCTCATATCTTTCCTGAGCTAACCGAAGCTTTTCCCGGATGAGTTTCACAGCAACCTCCATTTCCTCTAGAGCATCAGGACCCAACAACGGCCTCTCACCGGCCTCAGTCCAAAACAACGGAGTTCTGCAGCGCCTCCCATACAATGCCTCGAAGGGAGCCATTTGCAAGCTCTCTTGGTAACTGTTGTTGTAGGCAAACTCCATGAGCCGCAAACGCTCATCCCATGCTCCACCGTGATCTAGAATGTAGCACCTGATCATATCCTCCACAATGCGGTTCACCCGCTCGGTCTGCCCATTTGTCTGAGGGTGGTAAGCGGTAGAATATCTCAAGTCTGTGCCCAAACCCTCCTGCAAACTCTTCCAGAAATGGGAAGTAAATCTGGAGTCTCGGTCTGAAATGATGCTCACGGGAACTCCATGCAATCGGATGACCTCACTCAAATACAGCTCTGCTATCTTCTTCATCGGGTAGTCGATCTTATAAGGTACGAAGTGCGCACACTTCGTCAATCGGTCCACGATCACCCAAACTGAGTCAAATCCTCTTGGAGATCTTGGTAAGCCCGTGATGAAGTCCATAGAGATACTTTCCCACTTCCAAGTCGGGATTTCCAAAGGAGTCAGCTTTCCACCAGGCCTCCCATGATCGGCCTTCACCCGCTTGCAAGTGTAACATTCAGAAATATACCGAGCTATATCCCCTTTCATACCTTGCCACCAGGCGATCTGCTTCAAATCATGATACATCTTCGTGGATCCCGGGTGGTAGGCAACACTGGATCCATGAGCCTCTCTACAAACCGTGCTCCTGATGTCTCCAACCGCGGGGATGCAAAACCTGCCGCGGTACTTCAAGGTACCCAAATCGTCGATGGAGAAATCCGGCAACTCCCCTCTCTCAGCCCTGAGGTACAGGTGTAACAAATCTGGATCGTCCTTCTGGTGCAACCTGGTGAGCGAAATCCAAGATGGCTCTGCCACTGCCAAACTGCTTTGCAAATCACAGCCTCCCACAGAGATGTCCATCAACAGGAACTCTTCCACTAAACAGTCCGCCGTGAGGTTGAAGATCTTCCCTGACTTGCGGCTCAGGGCGTCGGCCACCACATTGGCCTTGCCTGGATGGTACTGGATCTCCACGTCATAATCGGCCACGAACTCTAGCCACCGTCGTTGGCGCAGATTCAGCTCCTTCTGAGTAAACACATACTTCAGACTCTTATGATCTTTGAAAATCTTGCACTGGGCCCCATAGAGTAGATGCCTCCACAGCTTCAACGCAAAAATCACCGCCGCAAACTCGAGGTCATGCGTAGGATAATTCCGCTCGTGAGTCTTCAACTGCCGCGACCCATACGCGATCACCTTCCCCTCTTGCATCAATACGCCTCCGAGCCCAACATGCGAGGCATCCACATAAACATCATAGTCCTTGCCCTCCGTAGGCAATGTCAAAACAGGAGCAGTGCACAATCTCCTCTTTAGCTCCAGAAAGGCCTCCTCGCACTGCTCGCTCCAGATGAACGCTGCATGATTCTGCGTCAACTTAGTCAAGGGCGCTGCCAAGGTAGAAAAGCCCTCAACAAACCTTCTATAATAGCCGGCCAACCCCAAGAAGCTCCTAATCTCCTTGGGTGTGCTCGGCCTATGCCAATCCATCACTGCAGAAATCTTCACCGGGTCCACTGAAATGCCATCCTTGTTCACCACATGACCCAGGAAGGACACCTGAGGCAACCAGAACTCACATTTGCTCAACTTGGCGTACAACTGATGATCTCTCAAGGCAGATAACACCAACCGCAAGTGTTGATCATGCTCCGCAGCATCCCTTGAGTAAATCAGAACGTCGTCTATGAATACGACCACAAACTTGTCCAGAAAATCCTTGAACACCCGGTTCATCATGTCCATGAATGCTGATGGGGCGTTGGTCAACCCAAAAGACATAACTAGGAATTCGAAGTGTCCATGCCTCGATCGAAAAGCCGTCCGTGGAATGTCCGACTCCCGGATTCTGAGCTGATGGTATCCTGATCGAATGTCAATCTTGGAGAACACAGAACTGCCACGTAACTGATCGAATAAGTCGTCGATTCTGGGCAGGGGGTACCTGTTCTTGATGGTGACTTTGTTCAACTCCCTATAGTCGATGAAAAGGCGCATCGAACCATCTTTCTTCTTCACAAAAAGAACGGGTGCACCCCAGGGCGACGAGCTCTGCCTTATGAAACCCTTCTCCAATAACTCATCCAACTGGGTATGCAGCTCCTCCAGCTCTCGCGGGGCCATCCGGTACGGCGCCTTAGCAATAGGACGCGTACCCGGCTCCAAGTCAATCACGAACTCGACATCTCTGGCAGGGGGAAGACCGGGAAGGTCGCTAGGGAACACATCAGAAAACTCACGGACAACAGGGATCTCATCCAACAACGGCACACTGCTAACAGTCCCCAGCACCGAGACTAAGCAAGCAAAACAATCGGAACTGAATAACCTCTGAGCACATACCGCAGAAATCGCCGGAGAGGCCTGACACGGATCGCCATAAATACTCCCAGGCTGACCGTTGTCCTTCTTGAAGTCCAAGCGCTTACCCCTGCACTGGATCACCGCATCGTATCTGGACAACCAATCCATACCCAGGATGACGTCGAAATCTTCCAAGTCTATAACCTTCAGATCCGCCTTGGCTGGGAAATCCCCCAACATAATAGGACAATCCAGAATGCCCTGATCTGATATCACAGAATCACCCGAAGGGAATTTGACGCAAAAGGCATCACCGACACGATCAAGAACCAGCTGGCACCGCTCTACAAAGGCCCTAGCCACAAAGGAGTGGGTAGCACCTGAGTCAAAGAGAACGCGCGCCCAGCGGTTCTTTACCTTAAAACTCCCTATATAAATATCAGCGGGAATTGCACAGTCAATACAGAAAACAAAAGCCAAACTAAACTGCAATGAAGGTAAAAGACTAGCAAGAAGGTTTACCTGAAATGACTTGCGTCGAAGTTTGAGCCTCCGCTGAAGATATCACGTTCAGCTTCCCTTTGCCTCTATCCATAGACTGAGGCGGTGGCAACGCCTGAAGAGGAACTGGTCGGTGCACAGACTGGAGCTGCGGGCATCGGGCCTTGGTATGACCTTTCTGTCCGCACTGATAGCAGACCTTGTCCTTCAACCAGCAACGGGCAACATCATGCCCCTCTTTCTTGCACAAAGTACACACCGCATTCTGCCTGGGAGCATCCTGAATAGCATGCACATGCACCTTCTGCGCCGCAACCCTCTTGAAACATCTCTCAGCAGGATGGCCCGACCGGCCGCAAAAACTACAAACCTCCTTGCTCCTCTTCCCCGAAGGAGCACCAGGCACTTGGGGGCTCTTTGCTTCAGCAGCTTTCCTCTTCTCATTCCTCGCCTGCTGTCCTCTATGCTTCGCGTTTTCGATGGCCTCTACCTTCAAAGCGGCCTCCACTGCCCCAGCATAACTCACTGCTCCATGAGCCACCGCTAGCTGCTGCACCTCGCTCCGCAGGCCACCGAGGAACCGCTTTGCTCTATCCTCCTCTGAGCTCACCAAACTAGGGGCAAAGCGACTGAGTTTGCTGAACTCAATCTCATACTCGCTGACTGAAAGCTGCCTCTGCTTCAGATGAAAGAAGTCATTCATCAACCTGTCTCGCTCCACTGACGGTAGAAATTTCCGCATCAAGATCTCCTTGAAGGAAGCCCAAGTGCTTCCTCCTACCATTCCCTCCTTCTCCCTCATCCACCAACTCTTCGCTAACCCCTTCAGCTGATAGGCGGCCAGCATCACCTTCTGATCATCAGACACTCCAGAGTAGTGAAACATCTCCTCTATGGTAATCAACCAGTCATCCAATACCATGAAGTCCGCCTTACCATCGTAGGTAGGGGGTCGCAGTCGCTGGAACTGAGTGATGAAAGCCATCTCCGGGGGCACCACCACTGGAGGCACCAAAGGGACTGTGGGTGCAGGAGGTGCGGGAACAGCTAAACCCGCAGCAGGGTCCTGCGCTCTCGGGGCTAGTCCTGCCACCACAGACAACAGGGACTGGATCTGAGACTGAACGTCCACCATCTGCCTCGATAGAGCCTCATTGCTCTGCCTCAGACTTTCCATAACTGTACCGCTTTGAGTACCAGAAGACCCGCCCTCAGATTGGGGAGTCGATCTCGCCGCTCTACGCTTAGGCGCCATCCTAAAAAGATCAACAAACAAACATCAGAACCTAGTTCAACTACTAGGACAAAACAACAGGTACAGACAAACCTACATAAGTACTTGCTTTCACTGCCAACTTGCTCTGGGGTTTTTATATATGTATATATATATATTTATACAGGGGAAATAATGTCATGCTTAACCTAAGATGGTTCACCACCATCACACTAACTCTTGTGCCTAAGTCGAGCATGCATGAATTTTTAATCTCTTTTTGACTCAAAACCATGTGTGTACATATGTCATCCTGCAAGTCTTTAGCTTGCCACGTTGTGCTTATGCAATGTTATGCTATGCATGATTGTGCTATGCATTCTAAAAAGGCCCTAATGCATGTTATGAGCGGCGTACACATGAAAATGTTATGCATCCCATACTACATAACATTTTCATGCGACGAAAAAGAAAACGTGCTAGTCGCATTCATGTGGTGAGGTTATGCATCCCATACTACATAACCCTCACATGTTGCCTCCTATGGTGTATCCATATACGAACACATATTATGCATCTCATACTACATAATATGCCCCGTATACTTCATGTTATGCTATGAGTGTAGTGTTCGTGCTTCAGCCAAGACGTGCCGATGACATATCGGTGTGTGTATGACATGATGCTAAACTTCTAATACTCACAAGGAAAGGTTGCCCGACAAATTTGTCAAGCAACCTCCCTCTGATACCAACTGTCACAACCCGCATTTTCTCCGAAATTTTTGAAGTATCAGAGTAGAAGAAAACGCGCGTTGTGATGCCACGTCGGACAGGGGATAACTGTCGACGCTCAGGCAACCACTAACTGCTAAGACTAAGAAAGTTCAAAACTTGAATGATGCGAAACCAATTATATTTTTTGAGGCTGTATCCCTCGGCTTCGTGGATCAACTAGTCCACCCTTTAAAAATTATACTTATACGTAGCGGAAAATACTTTATTCATTTTTTTAACATCCTAAGAGAGTGCTTACGCGTCCCCAGGGGATGCCTAAGACTATGCAAAACCCTGGATTTAATTTATATATCATATATAGGAAATACCCTTTTTTTACGCGGTTTGAAAATAGTGATTAAGCTCTTTAGAAAGGAAAACATGATGCCTATATTTTTGATATAATAGTTAGTTTCTTTTATAGGTTTTTAAATAACTAGCAACCTAACATAAATCATCCCAGAAGCAAGTTAAATAAACTCCAAAACAGGAAATATAACAGTATAAGCAAGGTACAAAGCTTCTAAAAGAGAAACCACCAGTGGGCGCCAACAACTGACACGAACCCACTGGTGAGTAGGTATATATGTACTACAAGTCTAAAGAACTACCTCCCAGGAGTGAGGAAAAGAAACTCAGCAGCAGCTACAACACTAGCAAACTCCAGAAGAACCCTAGCCGCTCAGTCGGCTATAAACCTGAACCTGAGGCATTCAAAGAAGAGAACGCCTCAGCAAAGCAATATATAAATATGGAAATGAACAATAGCATGAGAAAGAAGTGAAACAGGTAAGAGCTAAAGTAAACAAGTGCAGGAAAATACTCGCCATGAGTAGGTAAAAAGGGGTGCACCAAGTGCACGGGTGAGGTCATGCCTCTCACATATCTGCAGGAAGGATTAGCAAAGTAACAGATAATTTCAAGTATAGAGCTAGAGCAGGAAGAGCCACCTAGTACTGGAGATGGACAAAAACGGAAATAAGGGCCTAGACTGGTGGCAACGGTCCAACCACGTCTCACAGGCCAAAACATCTCAAGGTGCTGTGGTGGTGGCATCGGTCCAACTCAACCAAACAGCTCACATTGTCTTAATAAGACAAGAAGTAAAACACGGGTGGCGACATCGGTCCGACCCCCCTCAAAACCACATCCAACTCCAGCACTAAATGACTCGGGAAAAAACCCCTTCCTGGTAGTCCCATGAACCACCATGAAGTCAACACTGAACCCTAAACATCTAGAGTAACCCGCCTAGGAGACTTGGCTGACAACGTTGGTTAACTAGACCCGCATCTAACCTCGCAACTATATACAACTTCAGTACACAAAGCACTACGGTTAATAAAAACACTTGATTAAATCATATCATCAGCAGTTATCTTAGGCTAAACTTCCGTCTCAAGAGTTTTTTTACAGCTACGAAATCTCATATACTTACCAGGGAACCGAGCCCAAGCTTCGTTTATTCAAGCGCCTTGATACGAGTGAAAGAAAATAACACAATACTAGCTGTAACTGCGTAGTCCGATTCTACACCCGCACAAGTAAATCGATACAACACATGCACGATTAGTTCACTAACAACACATATACGCGCAAATTTAGGGGTTTGATACCGCACAAAAGCACGGGGATTCGACATTTCATGCAAACCGGAGGATTAACGCTAGACAAAACATGAGAATTTGGGGGGGGGGGGGGGGAACTACTGATACAAATCCGATCTTCCTTCTTTTTTTTTCTTTTCTTTTGGACAACCAAGCCTACTACAACAAGATTCTTGCAACTAATACTAACGAGCTCACATCAATAGTTTACCCCCAAAGAAAACCGCAAACAATAAACTACCTCACGAATGAACAAAACTTGGAATTTAGGGCACTTAGACTATATTCTAACGGGGCAAGATTCCTAGTGCAAGCAAGAATAAAAGAGGACCATAAGACCGCCTTCCCGAAGGATAAAATTAGCAAACATAATAAGGGGAAACATGAGGGGCCTTGCATAAAAAAAATATAGGAGGATAACACAAGGGAGTATTCATGAATCAAGCAACGGTTCTAGCAAAAGAAAAATTACTTTGGCAAGGGAATACTTGCCTAAATCCTTGGAGGAATTCGGCCAACACTTTCTTCCCAAAAGGTCCAGATCACAGCCAACAGCCCTAAGAAATCACTGGACAAAAACACCGGGCGGTCAAGCATGGAAAAACGAGAACTTCATCACCGATCGGAAAAAAAAGAATGGAGAAATCCCAAATTGGTTACCTCGGAACGCAGATCTAGCCTAGAGGAGTCCGAATCCGGCCTCGAACTGGAGATCCGGGCAGAAATGGCCGGCGAACGGGCGGCCGGAGCGCTGCGGGAGGCTTCCGCCCGACTTCTTCTTCCGCTCGGTCGCCTGCGTCGGGTTTGGGGGGATTTCTAACCTAACCGGTGGCAAAGAATATATATATAAACCTATTATTTACTTATACATCCTTATATATTTGCACACCACACTCTCACATATATATTTACACACACACAAAAATACACATATATATACATATATTTATACATACTCATAAATACACACACATATATATATTCCTACACACACATATAAATATACTTATTAACTGACTAAGACAACCGCTAACCACACTAGCTACAAGCACTAAAATACATGTACACGTCTATTAACATGCATTCGCGCACACAAATTTCCTACCCCGGACGCAAGCACACGCACGCGCACGTACTACTTACAAACCTTGCAAGCACGTGCACGTGCAATTACGCAACGGCACGTCCAAATCGCTCGTTATGCCCTAAATGCGTAAACATGCAAATACGCTCACATAAATGACGGCTCGCTAACTAGCGACCGTCGAAAAGGCGCAAAAACTAACGTTCTCGGATTCCGACCAAATCCGCACCGTAGCTAAACACTCGGGCTACGAAAACATCGGCGAAGTCGGACACAACCTCCGACGACCACACACTTGGGCAAACCTCGCCCGAAGCCAAAGTACAGGGATTCCCTAAGAGGCTCAGCCGGGCCTCCAAAACAGACACCGGCTAGCTGGGGAAACCATACAACAGGCTAAAACCTCTAAGAACACCTAACGAGGTACTCTAACAACGGCACGAGCCGGGAATGCGCCAACGTAACGCCAAACGAGAACTTAAATAATTGCCGAAAATTCGGGGGCGTTACAGTTTTTGCTTATAAGTGGTATTTGTGCATGTTCTTCGGAGTGTGGTATGCTGATTTTATCTGTGGTATGCATGTTCTTGGGAGTGCGGTATGTTGATTTTATTTGTGGTACCTGCATTAAAATTAGTAGGAAAAGGAGTGGAACAAAGAGGAAGAGTGAATGCAAGAAAAAATATGCAAAAATTTGGATAGTGAGGAATATATTGTGTTCCCAGAATGCGATGGGTCAAGATACCAAACAATGGTATCTTTTATGTTCAATACCATAGCCTGGGAAGCAATAAATTGGACTTGAAAAACAAGTTTTAGGCGTTTTTGATGTTGCAAAAAAATGAAGCAAGCAAATCCAAAGACTATAGTTTGAAGATATTCCATACAACATTTCATATAGGAATTGGCGGTTGATCACAGGAGGTGGGAGTTGATTTATGGCATAAACAATAATAATAAGAGATTTTTCACCCAAAAAATGCTTATGACAAGAGGTAAATGAAAGCACGATTCAAAGAGTATAGAACATGTCCATGTTTTGATTCAAAGAGTATAGAACATGTCCATACTCATGCCTTGTATCTAAATGTCTTGTATTCTCCTATTAATTATGAGAATCATACTCATCCTTGTATCTAAACGCCTTTCGTGATGCTCCTTATCAAATGCTATATTCGAAATGTATTTTTTGATTTGAAGAACTAAAGTGTCTTTTGGTTTTTAGGGTCTTTTATGCATTCAAATCGTGGGATTCTCTGTCAACCTTCAAAATTAGTTGAATATGTCGGAGCCTTCATCTCCAACAATATCTCCCACTTTTGAGGTAATACAGTTCATAATTTTTGGGTTGTGATTTTTCTTTTTTTTTGAATAGTTAGCATTGATTTTGTTTGTTGATTCATCAATTTTAAAGTGAAATGCACAGTGGAGGGGTAAAATTGTTGACTTATGGAGATGTTCCTCAACAACCACATGTTGATATGGGGGAACATTTTGTAACAAATATGAGTTTTTCTACTAAGGAAGAATTGATTGCATGAGCTAGACATGTTGGTAAAGGCTTGAGATTTGTTGTTATCATTCTAAGGGCCGACAAACTCGAAAAAAGAGCAAAACCTAGAGTTACTCTTGGATGCGATAGATATGGAGTTGTGCGAGCAAGTCAAAATCCAAAAAATTTTGTAAAGCAAAATCTACGAAAATCTAGCTCAAAGAGATGTGGTTGTAAATTTTCACTTCGAGGACGGAGAGAAGAAGAAAATGAATGGAAAATTACAGTTGAATACGAGATTCATAATCATGAGATGGTTCATTTAGAAGCACACCCTTATGCGGGAAGACTAAGCAGGTGCGAGCAAAAAATAGTTGAGGATATGTGTAATGCATCTGTGAAACCCCGAAAAATACTAATGACGCTAAAGAAAAGAAATCCAGACAACAGTACAACATTGAGGACAATTTATAACCAAAAAGCAAAGATTCTCAGAGCCGAATTGGAGGGTGGGACTCCAATACAATTTTTATATAAGTGCATTGTCGATTATGGATATATTAGTTTTAATGCCGTGACTGTTTCTACTAATCAGTTGGAATGTTTATTCTTTGCACATCCGACTTTAGTTAAGTTGACTAATATGTTCTCAAATACTTTCATGATTGATTGCACTTATAAGACCAATCGATATCGATTACCTTTACTTTGTATTATGGGTTTAACATCGACAAATTTGTCTTTTTTCTTGACTTTTGTTTTCATGTCAAACGAAACAGAATGTAGCTATCGATGGGCATTGGAGTGCTTTAAGAGTATTTTTGAAGAAAGTAACTTGCCAAATTGTTTTGTCACTGATCGGGAAGTTGCTTTAATGAACGCAATCAAGTGTGTATTTCCTCAAGCCAAAAATCTATTATGTCGGGTTCATATTAGCAGAAATATTTTGGCGCATTGCAAAAAATTTTTCACAAACGGAAAAGAGTGTGACATTTTTTTGGGTGTTTGGCAACATATTGTAGAATCTATAACTGAAAATGTGTTCAACATGCGATATAATCAGTTGATAGCTGATTATGGAGTTATGCACCCTACCGTTCTTTCATATGTTAACACAACATGGCTCGACCCGTACAAGGAATATTTCGTCTCAGCATGGATTGATAAATATTTGCACTTGGGTAATACGTCTACCAACCGTGTTGAAAGTGGACATAGCAAGTTGAAAAAATTCTTAGAAGTTTCTACTGGTAATCTCACAACCGTATGGAAAGCTTTTGATCAGTTACTTGTGTTACAACATACAGAGATTAAGAAGATGTTTGGGCAAAGCAAGATTCATATGAGCACATGGTTTAAAAGTTTGTTGTACACTGAGCTTGTTGGTAATATTTCAGTTTTTGCGTTAGAGCTTATTAAAAAAGAGGAGATTTCAAGCAAAGCAATTGATTTTGAAACAGATAAATGCACGCATAAACTTAGATTTACATTTGGTTTACCATGCGCACACGAGTTATTGTCATTTGTCAGTGGTTCCAAACCATTGCCACTTTGGATGATACACAGGCGTTGGAGACAGTTGACTTTGCTCGAGAACAAACATAGTCCTTCAGTCAAAGTTGAATGCACAGATGAAAATGATATCGGTAATGATATTGAAGGTCTCTTAAACAGGTTTAAGACAAGTAGTGATCTCCAAAAAAAGAAATAAAGAGAAAGCTCCGTGAAATAATCAATCCGCCATTAATTCAAACAGAAGAACCAAAAAATTCCGAGAAAACTGCGGGGGCATCCAAAGGGGAGTTTGAAGAGAATGGTGGATGATTATAAGACAACCAAAAGAGAGCCTTCATATTTTGAGCATGTCTTGATGTTTGATCACCAACCCATAAATACTAAACCTTTGAAGATGAATATAAAGAAAGCTGCAAGAAAGGTTATCCAAACAAGAAATACTTTGCTTGAGCATATCAAATCACAAATGCCACCATTCATGTCAACACATATTATTGATATCACCGATGTGATGGGAGATGGTCACTGCGGATATAGAGCGGTAAGTATTGCTATGAACATGAAGGAAAATTGGGTTCAAGTGCGTCGGGATTTATGCCAAGAATTATGTGAACATGAAGAGTTGTACAACATGATAATGTGAGTGACAAGGAGATTTGAGTTACTAAGCTCACTAGATTGTTATATTACTCCTGCCCCGGTGGATAAATGGATGTCCATGCCAGATATGGATCTAGTAGTGGCATCATGTTACAACGCCCAATTTGTTCATTACTCAAGAGAACAATCATTCACATTTCTTCCATTGCATTCAGCGCCGCCACCTTTAAGAATGGTCATCAATATTGGTTTTGTTAATGGCAACCATTTTGTTCTTCTGAAAATCCATGAAGATTGTCCGCTACCAACATTATTTCCGGTATGGTCGAGGTACCGTAAAGACATAGCAGAAGAATGGGAAATTCCTTACATAACACGTATTCAGAATATGTGAAAGGTATGCATTTGTTCAAGTGTGATTTATTTTCTACATAATTGTTTTAGGGCGCCCTTGTTTTAATTTATATACTCAAATTTGTTTGTAGGTTGGCCATCCACTACAATCATGCTTATTTTATCAGGGGTATTAGACAAATTCATACATCTATTTTGTAAGATCTTCGCAACTTCAAATTTTTTTTTTTATGATAGCATTTTTGTTTTACAATACTAAAATAAACCCATTTTTTAATTGTGTGCAGGCTAGTGTTTATTTTGGGGAAGATGTATCAAGCCTGAACGATATGTGTTCATTGCTATAACGGAGCTGAATGAAGAAAATATAGTTTTTGTCATTTTATTTTTGTTAGAATGATAAAATATATGTTTTTGTTTGAATGTATTATGTGTAATTTATGGCTTATTAGTTTTAGCAATTAGTGGAGCAAAAAGATAAAAGAAAATCAATTATAAACTTTTTAAAAAGGGCTGCAAATATCCGATGGGACTGCAAATATCTATTTTTGGGCTGCAAATATCCAAGGGCTGCAAGTATCCATAGTAGGCCTGCAAATATCACCGCCCTTTTTTTTAAGAATGCATCCAAAAAAATCAGGTTTTTATTAACATTACTTCTAGCCCAATGTTTTCTTCTAATTTTTAATATCTTTTAGAAATACGTTTTGTACATGTATTTTTAGGAAAAATGTTCAACAAGAAAGTTAGAGATCTACAACTTTTGTGTTGAACACGTTTCCTAAAAATGCATGTACAATGCGTACTTTGAAAATACACACAAATTTCGCACCTTTTAGAAAGACGTCGTGTACATGCATTTTTTAAAAAATGTTCAACACAAAAGTTATAGATCTCATCAAGACCTACAACTTTTGTGTTGAATACTTTTTTCTAAAAGTGCATGTACAAAGCGTATTTCTAAAATGCGGGAGAAATTCGAATAAAAGTTGTGCGACTATTCAAAACTGTAGTGATAATAACAATCACCTTTTTAATAAATCAATTCACAAAATTTAAATATATCATGATATACCTCTAAAAATCAGTTTTTTTTTATAATGCACATCCTAAGCTGATGAAATAGTTGTGAACAAGTTATAAAAATGTAGGGTGCATGTTGTCAAAAGATTGATTTTGCGGGATGCATTGTATTATATTTAAATTTTTAATATACATTCTGACAAAAACTGATATTTCTAAAGTAAATTTTGCCAAAAAAAACACATTTAACTTCAACCATTTTAATGCTCAAAAATTACGGTGGTAACCATTGTT